>JAQFVV010000061.1:893411-945911 GCA_028023455.1 Epiperipatus broadwayi | reverse complement strand
CTGACTGAAATACTCATCCTGTCAAAGCAACTTTTATCCTGCCCTGCACAAGAAAAACACCCCACATATTTTACAGTACTATGTAGTATTTTATAACGCGCACACATCAGCATCTTAGCAAGAGAAATTAAATACAACAACTCCCATCTTCAAATGTCTGCATTAGCCAGAGAGAAATCTTCTCTGAGAGTTAGAATCATGTGAGCAACTCTTTGTCTACACACTTACTCTCTCTCTCTCTCTCTCTCTCTCTCTCTCTCTCTCTCTATATATATATATATATATATATATATATATATATATATATATATATATATAAAAAAAAAAAAAAAAAAAAAAAAAAAAAAAAAATATATATATTTGCACAACATTTTCCACAACTCTAACAAGAACTCAGTCAATAATTCCCTAATAAATAAAAATGAATGGAGCTGGAATCTGGTCCAAGATCTCTTCCGCACTAGTGAATAAACTATGAGATAGTTATTTCCTATCTATGAGGTGATAAGATAACTCTAGCTCAGTAATAACAAGCATTTATAGTTTCACATATGCACACACATACATCGATTACAGACAAGATATAAATGACAAAAAGTCTGACCAGATAATGAATCAAAAACATGAACTATTTCAATTTAAAGAGTCAAGCACACAGAAACATCCACCCAATATCTATATTAATAAGTGATCATTAACGTATTATAGCATAGCAATGATTTTTCATATCACCATCCAATCACTCTTAATATATATATAATACCAAGCATAAAATTTTGTCAATAAAAATATATTTTGTATCTTTCATTTTTTTAGATACATAAGCATTTATACTTCATCCTCAAATCTTTTTTTTACTTCAATGGGTCTTATGGATCAAAATCATTTTTCCTTTCTTTTAAACATTTTTAAAACATTAAAAAAAAATTAAATTAATATAATCGTTAACTTTTCAATTGCAAAATAAATAATAAATATTAAACATTACGATTGTCTCTTTCCATTGTCTCTTTCCTTTGAGGCCAAGTATGAAGACTTGATATTATTTTCCACCAGTTAATTACTGTTTAGTTGATTATGTTTTGGAGACAGCAATAGGCACTATATAAATACACATACTGTATTTGTGTTCTAGCAAGATGTAGCTACACTAATAATTAAAAAGTGGTTTAAAAGAGTTCTGCAGATCACTTTTTTTCATTTTGAAGATTTTCTTTCCTGGGTTTGAATTTAGATGCTTCTTCCTTTTTCCATTTCAGATTTAAAACACAGTCAAAATAAGTAGATTTTAATTATTAAATATGGATTGGCTTTTTAACATTATATAAAAGTTTGATGCTCTCTCTTTAAACAAATTTTGCTAAACCAAAAACAAATATTAATATACTGGATACAGAGTTTTTTCTTAAGAGCTGATTTGGGCATTATTAATTGACTTTATAAAAAAAATAGTACACCCATTACAATTGAATTAGAAATTCATATTTAAGACATAATTTTACACTTCTTAAGAATATAGTCAATACCCTGAAAGAACAGAAAAATCAGAGTAAACTTTTTAGGGATAAAATTGGCAAGCTAGTTTTAAATTAGTAAGTCCCCCCCCACTTCATTTTCTCCAACCTTTTATGGGCAATGGGAGAAAAAAATTTGGTTTCTCTAATATTGATTCTCCCAGAAAGTTAACCATTTGATCCCACCTATTAAATGTTAGGTCTGGTTTTTCTCTAATTTTAATTAAAATTCTCTCTCAGAAATAACCATTTAAAAGACCATCTGTTAAGTCTTGGTTTTAATTCCCTATCTGCAACTTCATCTGTGAAACATGGCCCAAACACAAGGCCTCACGATTTATGAAAATATATAAGATTACTGACAATTTTTGTAAAACAAAGAAGACCTAAATAATTCATTATTTAAATTTAAATTTTTAAAGTTGCAAATAACAAATCAAAACCAATTCATTTCATACTATATTATCCAATAATATAGAACACAATATATAAATTTCTACATAGGAAAAAGAAATATATATATATATATATATATATATATATATATATATATATGCAGATATATATATATATATATATATATATATCTGCAACATACACACACACATACATATGCAGAACATTAAATAGAAAACTGCTTGTTCAGATCCTATGAGCATAAAATATCCATTATAAATTCCTATAATCACAAACCTATTTATAATGAGTTCAATTTCAACTTTTCCTAACTTTTTTTTGATAAACATTAAAATTCATGAAGACTCTTTTAGACATATAAATATTTATTTTTCAATTATTATAGCACATACAAAAAAAAATCAATTCCCCCTTCATTAAATAATGCTAGCTATATTTTACACAAATACAAACTGTATCTCTATATATGTTCGATTTAAGCTATACAGTTATTGATTTTTCCAAATAAACCTTTCAACTTTTCTTAAATTAATGAAAAAAAATTGCCTATAAATAGTTCATTTTCTTACCATGAATTTATATATGATATAAACCAAGGGTAACAATATATATGTATATTTATCTAACTATATATATATCTGCAACATACACACACATACATATGCAGAACATTAAATAGAAAACTGCTTGTTCAGATCATATGAGCATAAAATATCCATTATAATTTCCTATAGTAAAATACAAGTAGGAAAATAATTCATTCAGTAATTATTAAAATCATTAACATTTTAACTTTACATATATATTTAAAATGTATAGCATTAATATTTGTATGAAAATCTAGACACTCATTTTTTTATCATTTTAAAAATTACTCATTTTTAAATATAATTGCTGTACAATTTAAAAATAATACATAGGTTTAAATATAACTTACATATATACATCCCTAGAAGGACAACTAGGATTATCCATAAAAGCTGCAAATGCCCATGTTGCCATAAATACTTGTGAAGGAACAATATAATGATAAATTTCTACATCCTTATAAGAACGATATGGGTGTAAAACACTTTGTTGATAAACTTCTGGGATTTGGCCCAAAACTGAAAAAAAGATACAATTATATATATATATATATATATATATATATATATATATATATATTCTTGTTTACTATATATATATATATATATATATATAGTAAACAAGAATATATTTCAGAGTATAATAATTTATTTATTTTGAAAAATGAAATAATCATTAAATATATTGTGATCTAGTTATGAAATAACAACTTCATCAATATTGTGGGTAGAAGCTTAACATTGCTTTTCTATTGACATTTAAACAATCATTATTATATTACTATGATTTTCTATACCACATATATTGTTAATGTTTCTATTTGTATTATATAAAAAAAATAAACAACACACAAAAATGCAATGCTAATGATAATATAATGAAATTAATTGTAGTCTTTTAAGGAAAATTCAAATTATAAAAGTGAAACATTTTGGAATTCGAATTATGTTAATACATATTAGTATTATGATTATATTTATTCATTAGTTAAAAATAAAAATATATTGAATTGGAAAGTTTTATCTATTTTTTTGCAATGACCATATAATAACATTCTTCTTTAGTGAAAGACAAACTTTATTTTGCCAATATATTTGTTATTTATATATTTACATAGTTTACACAAGTGATCACATGAGTTACTATTAAATATAATACATAAACACATATATAGCGATATACAAGTGTGTCACACTTCCATCATTTTAATATAAAACCATCTCTATTAGGATAACATATAAAAAGGCAATCCAATAAACTTAAAATAACTGGAAGGATAATATACATGGAAGCATTATCATCATTATCATCATTGGAATTTTACATAGTGCATAAAAATATTGTAACTGAAAGAAAGGCAAAAGATGTTGGCTGGATTGAAAAATGTAAATATAAAAAACTGACTTCTTAAAAATTAGTGTAACATCTGTTCTAGTCAACTAGCTGCTGCACGCTGCTTGATACCTCTGTTGATAGTCAAAAACTAATAGATATAATTACCAGGCTGTTTTACAATTTTGTTATTATTTATTCAAAAACAAATAAATATAAAGCTTTCACCTGTTTCTTTTTTTTTCTATGGACAGTTACATTTATTTATTTTTTAAAACATTTTTTTTATAAAAAAAGTGCATTTATTTTTTTGGGAAAACATAATTTTTTTAATTCCATTTTTTAATTACATTATACGCATCATGCACGTAGTGCTGGGATGTGCAGGGATGGGACAAATGCTTTTGACAATCCGAAGTGTCAGCCAAAACATAAACTCCTCTGATCAAATAAATATATATACACCTGGGTCTCTTTTTACGTGGACTTATTTAACACAATTTTGAGGTTACGTGATTCGTGTTTCACCAGAAGTCGATTTCCAATAATGCACTATTACTTTAAATAATATATTTTGTGCACTTACATTATATTGAAAGTAATAGCACATTATTGGAATTCTATTTTCATCTTAGTAATTTCAATATTTTCAGTGCTTTACAATAGTAAGATTTTATGCAATAATGAAATTAAAATCATGATTTCCACATTTTATGTATACACATATTAAATTTTACAAGATTATAATATAAATTTGTTCAAACATTTGCATGTTAATTTTGCATTTTAAATAACATTCTGTTTTTGCTTTTTAAAAACGAACATAATCAATTATTATTTTCTTATGAATGTCACTAATCATTAATGTGCTCTTAAATTCCAACGAGAGCTAAATGGTTGTATCTGTGGATATCACAAGCTTCGTAAACAATTAATAAAATCATCGTCTCAAAGATTAATTACTAATTTCATTGTCACCAGAAAATCATAATAATTAAAATGTGTAGAAAAAATGTAAATTACTGTGCTGTAAATTATGCATAAAAATATATTATTTTGAATAAAATTAAATATTATATTTAAAAAAAGTTTGTCTTGTATCAATTTTTTTCAAATTTGAAATTTTTTATTAGTCATATTTTATTTCCTTATTTTTTTTTGCACAAATTTTAAAGTAATTTTATGATGATGCTTTGCTTTTATGTGAATTTTGAAAAATCACAGACTGCATCCCCCCTTTTTCAATGTAAGTTACGTCTATTTTTGTGCGATTTCGTTTGTGTATGTTTTTTGAGGAAGCTATCTATCACATAAAACGAGACCCAGGTGTACATATTAGAAACATTCCATGATGACATTTTGAAAACTATTTTTAAAAAAATTTAAGAAACAACATTATTTAATAAAATGTAAGAATTACGTTTTAAAATTACTGTCTTATCAAAAAAAAGCTTATGCTTTTAAAAAGAATGACAGACCACATCCATTTTAATAATTCCAGAGCTGTTCTTGCACAAAATTCCTTTTTCACATGAATTCTGTAAAATGGTGCTGGGGCGTACACTTTTGCAATTCATTTTACCTTAAAAAGATGTATACAAAAGTGCATCAATGGGCGTAAAATTATTACTATCTAAAACTATATCAGGTCATGTGAAAAATCATTACTTCAAATATATATGAAAACAGTTATGGCCACTTGAATTCTATACACTCTCAATATCATATTGTAGCGATCTGTGAAGTGTGCTCTATTTACAGAGCACTGCGAAGAACAAAAGCGGGACATAATATTTCTGTGCAATGCCATCTAAGCCTGCTTAGCAGCTAATGTGACACAGAACTGTTTTATAGGTCATGCGCTTTTGCATGAAATCAGCCACAGTATGCGGTGGCTAATCGTCAATTACCATAAAACCTGTCATTTTCTATTATAATATAAAGAATTATATATATATATATATATATATATATATATATTCTTTATATTATAATAGAAAATATATATATATATATATATATATAATAGACATGCTTTATTTTTTCAAAATTTAAAACCATAACTTATTTCACCTATTATTATTATTCAAAACAAAATTTTAAGATTTAGGTCCAGTAATTAAAACAATGTAAATCCTATAATAAATTTAATAAAGTAATGTGAAGGATATATATTTCATATTTAAAATTTAAGAAAGTAATCTAAAGGATATATATTTCATATTTAAATATATGTTTAGAATATAAATAATTAATCGTATAGAAGCTTTAGTTGATCTAAATAGAAATATTTTTTTTTAAAAATCAACTTTCTCTTATTGTGTGATGTCTCCTGACATTTAAACATTATCTAACATTAAGTATCATCATTATCATCATCAACAATCATTATAAATCCACTGTAAGATGGTCTGTCCAAGTTCAATCCATCTTTTCCAAACTCCAGCCTCTTTTTCACATCACCCCTGCACTCTCTTATTCCATCCAGTTTAAGATTTCAATTGACCATCTAATACTATCTTTTCTAGAAATATGTCCAGCCCAACTACCCTTCAGTCTTCAATTTTTTTCAATAAGTTCAATAACACCTGTTTGTTCTTTAACCCATATATTGTGTTTTCAATATCTTCTTCTTACTCCCAACATGCATCTCTCCATACATCCTTCAGTTGTCTGAAGTCACTGTACTGCTCTTATATTAAGTGTCCAAGTCTCAGATCCATATGTAAGAACTGATAAAACACATTTATTAAAAACCTTCCTTTTCAAACATATAGGCATATTTCCATTTAATATCAAGTTATTCTCACAAAAAGCACTCCAACCAAGTTTAATTCTATGATTAATTTTATATATTATGTTTCCATCTGTATTAATAATCTGACCAATGTATTTGTAACTATTAACTTCTTCTAACCCATCATAACAATCTTTGTTTTCAAATTTTGAGAAAATCTATTAAATATTACTTTAGTCTTTTTAACAGTTATCTTTATTTCCACTTTCCCCCTTTCATTCTATAACTCCTGCAACATTTCATGAAGCTCTAAAGCATTATTTTCAAAAATAACTACAACATCTGCAAAATCTAAGTGACTTAAATAATCTCCATTTACTTTCACTTGTTTAGCTTCTCATTTTAATCCACAAAACATTTCTTGCAGCACTGCTGTAAAAATTTGGAGATGTGGAGTCACTCTGTCTTACATCATTCTTAATGTTGACATTCCCAGTATCATTATGTACTGTAATTGTTGCACTTGTATTTTTATAAATATTGTTTAAAATATGATAATATCCTGGATCTATACATTGATGATCCAATGCTTTAATCACTGAAAAAATGTTTATATAATCAAATGACTTGTCATAATCTGCAAATCCAAAGCAGAATGGCAACTCATATCATTTGTACTTTCTATAACTTTTCTCAATACCTGGATATAGTCTGCTGTACTAAAATCACTTTTAAATCCAGCTTGGCTTTTTGGTTGGTGGAAATCCAATGTTGTCTGTAGATGAGTTGTAATTATCTTGGTAAGAATTGTGTATAAAACTGATAAAAGGCTGATAGGTCTGTAATTTCTAATATCTTCTATATCACCTTTTATAAATATTGATATTAATACTGCATTTTCCAAATCATCTGTTATATTTTTGTCATTTCTACATTTGGTATATAACTTTGCTAAAACAAATATATTTCTTCACTTATTTATTTTAATATATCAATTATATTTCCATCATTACCTGGAGCTTATTTCTTCTTCATAAATTTAATTGCACATCTAACTTCTTCATTTAAAATTATGGGAATTTCAGAAGACATAATAGATATAGGAGATACTTGTTATTTATTACTATATAATACTTGATAGAAGTCTTCTACCTATTTCATGATGTCATCTCTCTTTTTAGTTATAATTCCACCTTTGTTTTTTATTGCAGATATAAATTTCCTACCAATACCAACATGTCGTTTTATATTCTTGAAACTTTTATTCTCTTCTACAGGTTTCCTTGCTAGTTCACAGTTTCATTTTCTTATATCATTTTCAAATATTTTCTGTACCATTTTATAAAATTCGAGATATTCAATTCTTTTTAATTCATCACTTTTGTATATCTTCATACTCCTGCTTTTCCTTATAAATTTTCTTGTTTCTGTAGAAATTTTATTCATCAATTGCTGCTTTTTTTCTACCAGCTATCTTTGTTGCAGTTTTTAAAAATATATCAGCTATTTTCATATTAATTTCATTCAAATCTCAATCAAAATCATAATCTGCTAATACTTGAAACCAATTTGTAAGTTCTAAATTAAATTCATTAGAAAGTTGTTGAATATTAACAATGAAAACTCTAAATATTGTTTTTTTTAATAATCTTTGTCTCTCTAGTTTTGCATTAACACATATCTTACATCTTACCAAACGATGAACACTTCCTATGCTAAAGTTATTAAGAACATTACAACCTTGAAATATATATGTTCTGTTAGCCAAAATATAATCCCATTTTTCTGTACTTTCATTTGTATGCTTCCATGCCCATTTTTTAAAACATTTTTCTTAATAAAAGAATTCATAATATGACATTTTTTTTCCTGCAAATTCCACAAGTCTAAGTCCTCTCTCATTTCTATTGCCATAACCAAAATTACCTACAACAATTTCATATTTCATTTGTTTACCAATTCTAGCATTAAAGTCTCCCATAACAATTTTAAAATTTTATTTATTCTGATCATAAGCATTTTGTACAATTGTGAGAATTTATTTGGTCATAAACCTGAATTATCACATTTGGTATCTGCTAGTAAGTTGTATAACTAATGTTGCCACTCTGTCTGATACACCATCATTCTCCACAATGTTGTTCTTTCACTTTTTATTTATAATGAATCCTACTCTTCTTCTATTGCCAATATTTATTATAATTATAATAGTGTACATGTCCACTTTTTAAATCAATTGGCATTTCACCTTTTCTTCTAACTTGATGAAATCCAAAAATATCCCATTTAATATAAAATAATTCTTCTTCTAATTCTTGCAATCTTCCTTCATTTGAAAGTGATCTGCAGTTGTAAGTACATAAATAAAAAATTATCATCAAAGAATAGCCTGGGTCCACAATCAGCAGATTTTTAGCACCCTCCATCTTTGGTTTCGAACTGCTGCAATGGTTGGTGATTTTACAACCTCCTGGGAATAAGGGTCATGATTTATTTTTTCTGTCATAATTGTATACATCTATTCGAAAAAAAAAAATTTATCATTTACCCAAACATTTATTCTGCCTTATCAGGCCATTGAGAATAAAATCCATGGTGTTTCTTGATCTTAAACTCAGAGGTAAAAAGCCAATAAACTCATCATGCTGATTAATGTGTGTTGGTGAGTAGCCCATCCATGTTTGGATACTATAATATAATCACATTCTAATAACAGCTGCAATGACAAGAATGTATAGAATGGACATTACGAATTTGACCTGCTTGGTTTTTTATGACCTCCCAAATGAATTAAAGGGTCTTTTTTCAGTTAATAGCAAACTCCTTTCTGAGCTGAACATTAACAATATTTATGTGTAAATGTTAGTGTGACAGATGATATGTTACTTATATTTGTTTAAGTTGTTTGTAGAGATATATTAGAATATCAATTAAAAAATTCAAGTAGAAATGGTAGAAATTTTAGAGACTATAACAGAGTCAAGGGAGTTTGTAATATACAGTGGATTTTTGAATTTTATGATTGTTAATATCATTTTTTTATGTTACAACATTAATAAATTTGTAAATAATTATCAATTTCTTGAGATACTGAGTCACTTATTCCTCATTTTACATATCTAGAAAGTTACAGGTACTTTGTCCTTAAATAACATATTTATTGGCTTATATATTTATTGATTTATAGAGTCATGGGCACCTTATACATATATGAATCTTTAGTAACTCTGATTTATATAAATTTATTTGTGGTCAAGATATTATAACTAAGTTAATCTTATATAATGGATTACCATTATTAAAGGCGTATAGTTGAGATAGCTTATAGATTTAAATTCAATTACACATAATTAAGTTTAAACTTCTTATCTTTAATGATAATCCATTACATTTTTGGGCAATACTATGTATGGTTTAATAATATAATAGTGATTAATTTTGAATAAATATTTATTAATTTATGGCATTAAATAATTATATCAATTACCCTTTGGATGTTTAATTTGAGTATGAAAAAATCATTTACTTGAAATTATCAATTACAAAATGTATATATATATATATATTGAAACAGATATACTGTTTCACATATATATTTAGAAGACCCCCCCCCAACTTAAAAGACTAACAATATTTTAAGTCAGACTAATAATATTTTTTTTAAAAAAAGACTAACAATATTTATTTTAAAAAAGAAAAAAAAAAAGAAGTAATGAAATTTGACCACAATTGAAAATAATGCTTTGGTCAAATTAAAAGATTATTGAACTTTTTAAAATGAAAAAAAAGAAAAGCAAATACATTTATATTTAAAATTAAAGAAAGTATAAATCTTTCTTTATTAAAATTAATAAATTGAAGTTAAAAATCAATCAAATAAAAGAAATCTTCAAACATTAAAACTCACACTGAAGAAAACTTCTAAGACAGAATAAATGTAGGTGTCAAATCACTTGTCACAGGCAATAAAAAATTAAGATTCAAAAACACATGAAGCCAAATAATCAAAAATAGTCACTAAGTAAATGTCTGTTTCAGCCAAAGAGAAGCTGTCCAATGATCTAGGGGATTAAAAAAACATGGATATGTACAAAAAAGCTGGTAACATTGGGAGAAAACAAACATGTAAGCTGAATGTCTTTGTCAGAGAGAAAAATATAAATAGCATGGAAAATCAGTAGAAGATATTACTATTATAGTTAATTGATTTAGAATACAAGATTTAGCTACAAGATTACTAAAAAGTGACTTAAGTGAAACCATCAAACAGGCTAATGAAAAATCATTATAATATGACCTTCAGTTAGAGACCATTTGTCCTCTCTCCATCTGAAAAACCTATGAACTCCAAGTTTGCCTAGAAGTGTATAATGTGTCATTCAAGATAGACCCTCAGTTATTTTATAATGCAGTAGTAATAAGTGAAGGCATGAAATTTAGAAGTAAGCTATTAGAAATTATTAAATTACAATAAAATATGAATTAAATTTATAGCTATTAATTTTTATAAAAGAAACTGAGAGAAAATTTTATATTATTAGTCTTATGGAAAGTTTTAACAATCAATTATTAACTTCAGTCAAAAGGTAATGATATTTTTTATTATAATTCAAAAATGAAAACAAAAAACAAAAATCGTTATTATTTAATTAAAAACACTCACACACACATATATGTGCTATATATTTCATTACTTAAATGCCAATTATTTCATAAAATTTAAGATATGTTCAAATATTACAAATACCTTTAATAATAATTGTAATAGTTACTTCAAATGAACCAGCTAAATGGAAATGTTAATCAAAGGTATGGTAAAATTAATAAAATGCTATATGAATCATAAAGACTTATATGCATGTTAGCTATATCTTAATAAAATAACAAAATTTATGTTTATAAATATACATCTATACTGAATTGGATTATAAAAGCTTCACAAACCTGGAAGTGCTGATATTACCTACCTGGAATAATAATTGTACTACTGATATTATTTGGATATCTACTCAAAATGTTTCTACAGACCTGGAATAAATGTCTATAAATATTTTTTATTAATATAATATGTATACCTACCCAAAATGGTTTCACAAACCCAGAATAATAATTGTAATATTGATATTATCTGTATATCTACCTGAAATATTTTCAATACCTGGAATAATAATTATACTACTGATATTATCTGCACATCTATTCAAGACATTTCTGCAGACCCAAAATAAATGATTACACATATTGATGTATTAATATATTATGTATACCTACATGAAATGATTTAACATAGCAGTAATAGTAATTGTAATACTGGTATTGTTTGTTCATCTACTTTAAATGCTTCTATAGATTTGAAATCAATAGTCAAAAACATTTATTTATAAATTGTGTAAGTGTACATGCTTAAAATGCTTCTACAGACCTGGAGTAAAGGGCTAAACATTTGATTTTTAATTGTATATGTATATCTATTTGAACTGCTTCTATCAGCATCAAAATGTGATTATTAATACTTGCATATTTATTTTATATGTATATCTATCTAAAATTTACCCTTAGACTTCTTTCCATCATGTGAACTAAGAAAATGGATTTTTGCTTGGAAAACCTGCATGAAATATTTTTAGATTTCTTCACATCATGTGAACTAAAATATGTGTTTTTGCTTGGATAACCTACATTAAATATTTTTAGACTTCTTCTCATCATGTGAACTAAAAATGGGGTTTTCCTTGGATAATCTACAGGAGATGTTTTTAGACTTCTCATCATGTGAACAAAAAAATGTATTTTTTCTGGATAACCTACCTGAAATATTTGTAGACTTCTTCTCATTATATGAACTATATTAGAAGGACTTGCTAATGAATTATTGTTAATAAATTTGTTGTTATTAAAAATTAATCTAATTGTTTAGTTCCATTTTTGCATCACTAATTATTCATTGCATCTTGTTCACAAGAATCTCATGCCTCATGAGCTATGTTGAGCATAACAAGATGAACTCTAGTTGTGCTGTTTTGGAACCAAACACTTAAATTTCTAGATGCTTACATTCTCTATTGCACTACATCCACTGAGTAACAGGAAATATTATTGTAGGTGGGGTGATGTCTTCATTGAGAATGACAATCGGTAGTTCCTTCCTGCAATATGCTCATAAGGAAATAAAACCAATGAAGAGTGGGGTTGGTACTTGTCCAGTTACAATATATATATATATATATATATATATATTATATATATATATATATATATATATATATATATATATATATTGTACCTATATTGATATAGGCACATATAATTTTTATCTAAAATTATTATTAAAGTAATATTTCGTAAAAGAAAAACATAAAATTAAATGTTGAAGAGTTTATTCAGTTTGTTTTAGAAAAGATAGGAATTAAATAGTTTTTAATAGTGTTCGTAAAAAATATAAATATACAAATCACTTTTCATTCAATTTTAATTAAAGAAAAATAATGTTAAAACTAAATAGGAAATTGTATTAAAAATATATGTGCGTATATATGTACATTTGTAAATATATAAAATGTATGTGAAAGTTAAAGAAGATTATCATTAAAAAAACACGGCAATGGCTATTAGATATTAATTAATATAAAACAATACGTTTTTGCATGGCTATTACTAATTAAGCAATCTTCCAAAACACATTTATCAAAGGATTAATTGATAAGGAATTCGACAACAGATCTTTGCCGGAGATATGAGAAAGACAACAAGGTGGAGGTATAAATAGACTTTTTTATCGAACAGTGATTCATTCCACAAATTAGTTGAGACAATCAGGTTCACAAAGTTATTGAGAAAGTGCAGTTCGGAAATTAATTGAGTCAGCTAAGAAACAAAATGCAGTGCTGAGAAAATTTTGGAATGCACGTTCACCTCTAGCCCAGATGTCCGAGAAAACAGCAGATCTGCCCGTGAAATAATGTCAGCTTAACATCTTAGAAAATCTCCGTCAGTATCTATTTGTCTCCGATAGCAATAATCGTGAAAATCAGGAAACTCAGCAAGGCAATGTCCCAGCCGGCTGGTAAGCATTTATAATGGAAATATCCTCACCGAAAGCAGCCTCCAAAGAACAAAATTCTACGTCAACATTCAAAATCCTAGGTAAAACATTTGCTTATTTTCGTTATACTGTGATAGCCATTGCATTTTATTAATTAGTGTGAATCCTCCAAATGTCTAATTATATGAACTCGATATCATACATAAATGAACTATTGATATGTGTGTGATTAAATTTCAAATGCTATGTAGTCCTTTATTATCATTATTATGTGTGTGCATGAGATAATATGTGCATGGTCATTATATCAATATTTATTAGTTAAATTAGAATGTTTTGTTATTAAATCTATAGGAATGTTTAAACTATTTAGAAATGTTAATTTAACATATACGTGTGTTTTATTGGAATTATAAAATGTTTAAATTTAGTAAATAAATGTTAGTTAATAAATTATCTTTAAAATTAAACTATATTTGTCAGTCAATTCTTTTTATCAATTCCTTTTAACAAATTCTTTTATTAATTCTTTTAATCACTAATTAAGTATAATCTATTAGTGATTACAAACAACTGAGCTAGTCATGGATTTAGGTGTTGGGTTAGTTGCCACTATTCAAAGTGTGTTGTCTATTCTTTTAGAATAAGCAGCTGGCGCCCATATTTATACACACAAAAAAAAGTGCTTTGAACTTGGTGTTGAACTCAACAGTCGAGAAGAAGTTATGTCCTGGAAATGTAACATTAGTTATATACTTTATAGCTATCGTTTGGGCATACATACTCTCCGAGTATGTTCTTCTCTGCCTAAGAGGCTGGTGTTTCGAATACACATATTCGAATACGGTTCAATATATATACGAATTTAAATTATCTATTTTCTGCACAAACAAATTATGCATTTAACAGCAAACATGATCAGCTAAGCTCTTTCAATAATAAAACACATCATAAACACAGCATACATATATTGAAGCAGTTGATGTATTGTCAAATTGAGCTTCATGCTTCACCAGTCATATTAATCTCCTGGGGGACCCACAATTCAGACATCACCACTAATATATGCCATTTCACCTACACACTGTATTATAATAATTAAAGAAAAACTATAAAAATAAAACAGTGGGTGTGTGGTTGGTATTTTTATATATATATATTATATATATATATATATATATATATATATATATATATATATATATATATATATATAATAATCTAACAAGTACTATTATGAAAATTAGACAATTTTCTTTATAGTTTACATTATATATATATATATATATATATATATATATATATATATATATATATATATATATATATATATATATATATATATATATATATATATATATATATATATATACCAAGACGGTAGTTGGTACATAATAAGTTTATCTAAAAAAACTTTATCTAGAAAATTAGTAAAATAAAAATCTTTCCTTAAAAGAGAAATAATAAAAAAAGGTTTAAGAGGTTTATTGAAGTTTGTTTTCACAAAAATAAGTTTTAAAAGTTAAAGAGTTTTGGGAAATAAAAGTTAAAAATAATTAATTAAAAGTGGGAAGACGGCTTGCTTTAGAAATGTGAAATTAAAAAAAGTTGGTTATCAAATAAGTAAAGAATTCCTTTTATTATTGTTGTTAGGTAAAGAAAATATTGTTCATGAAGGTTATAAGTGATTGATTAGAAAGGGAAAAAAATTAAAAGTTGATTTTCAAGTTTAAAATATAAATCTCTTTTTATTTAAGCTAGAGAAAAAGGTAATCTTAAAACTAGTGTTGAGTCTAAATGAATTATATATGAGCGTAAATGATTAATATAAGTTTGTTAGTAAAATATATGTGCTATGGTAAATAATGTATGTGTAATAAATATTAAAATGAATTAAAAAAATTATATTTAAAAAACACCACAATAGCTATTAAGTTAAACAAAGAAAAAACAACACATTTGTAAAGGCTACTAATTAAAATCCCCAACAACAAGATTCAAAGCTTATATCCAAAGGATTATCAAAGGAATTTTGACAACAGATATTGCCAGCAGACATGAAAACAAAATCATGTCTCATATATAAATAGTAAAATTTTATCGGACGATCAGTTGAGTCAGTTCAGTCAGTTGAGTTCAGTTTAGTCAGTCAATTCTGATAACAGTTCAGTTTACTATGAATCAATCAAGAATGCAGTGTTAAAACCATGGTAAACATGCAGCAGTATCTATCCTGGAGTCCAGTAAAACATCAAGACCCACCCATGATAATAATGTCTGCATAATAGCTTAGAAATCCTCTAACAATGTTTAACTGTTTCCAAGAAAAATACCAGCTAATAAGCATCAAATATTCACATGAAACATCAAATCTAACTGGTTAGAAATATTTCATCAAAAGCAGCAAACAGCAAGGTGCATCCATGTCTAAAATACTAGGTAAAATATTTTCTTATTCTCATTAATAAAGTAGCCATCACATTCATGTGAATCCTCCAAGAGTCAAATTATATGAACTTTATAGCACATAAAAATAAACTATTGATTTGTGTGCTCTGAACATATGTGTTTATATTATTTAATGCTTTATTATATGTCAGTGTGTAAATTATATATGTGCATGTACTATATTAGTAAATAACATTTATAAAATATTTAAAATTAGTTTAATAATGTTAATTAAAATAAATTGTGTTTGAACTTAAAACTCTATTTGTCGGTCAATTCCTTTAACCACTACTCGAAACTATATTTTTTATTGAATTATAAATTAGACTGAGCTAGTCATGGGTGTATCTTGGGAATTGAATTAGAGGCCATTGTTCAAAGAGTGTTTTTATTGTTCTGGATATATAACTGGCACCCGTGTTTATACAAAACAAAAAAGTGCTGTGAACTTGGAGTTGAATTCAACAGTCGAGAAGAAGTTATGTCATGGAAATGTAATGCTAGTTATATGTTTTATAGCTATCATTTGGACATAATACTCTCTGAGTATGTTCTTCTCTGCCTAAGAGACCGGTGTTTTGAACATGCTCTTATTCGAACCCGGTACAAATGGCTATTCCTAACATTGAGGCTGGAACTAAAAAACAATAGTAATTAAATACATTGTTTCTTGTTTGAAAATTTTTTTTATACAAAAGCCAAATTACATATTAAGGTTTAATTTTTTAAAAAAGAATTGAGCGAAAACTTTTTTCTTTAAAATGAAAAGAGATTTGACAGGGACATCATTTAAAATAAATCATGTTGTTAAATCAGAGACAGTTAGATATTATAGGTGGAGAAAAAGCTTTAGGAATGGGTAGAGAAAAGGACAAAGGGTGGAGTTAGCCATATGTTCTGGGTAAATAAATAAACAAATCATATTTAAACATTGTTTTAAAAATGAAGAAAGAGAAATAAATATCTGAGATGCAGAAGATGATGAAAATGATGATGAATATGATGTGAGAGCTCAAAGAAGAATTGTGTCAGAAATTTGAACAAAGCCAGCAAAAGTTTGAAGTAGAAATGATTAGAGAAATAAGAGAAATAATAACAAGAAAGGTAGAGAAAAATCATAGAAGTAGATTTTGTCAAAGAAAATAAGGAAGTTGAGGTCATGAAAGAAATAGAAATTAAAGCAGAACAAGATAATGCTAAGACAGAAAGAGTGGGGAAAAATATAGATCAAAAAATAAAAAAGAGACATAAGTTCAAGGTAAAAGATGGCATAGAAAAGTTTTTACAAAAAATTAAAAATGTTAAAGTAAAAGTTTGTGTTCATTTTAAATGGAGATTTAAAACAAAAAGAAAGTGTAAGAAAAAATATTCACGGTTAGGAAAAATATGGACGTCTGTGAAGTTTAAAGGTGTTCTAATTTATAAAATTGAAAATAGAACAGAACAGGAAAGAGATAAAGTAATAAATTTTAATCAAGGGTTAGATGTAAGAATATGGAGTATAATTTATGTTAGTGAATTAGTAGAAAGAAGGAAGGAACTGCCTGACATAGTTTAAAAGCTAGTAATAGGGTGGAATGTTAAAGTAAACAGAAACAAAGAACCGGAAATGGACTATGAGTAAAATAATTATTCTAACATAAATAATTCTGATAAATTTAAATCTGAAACTTCTATTTCAAACTAAAATAATAAATTTAAAAAATAAATGAATAATGATAAATGAAATGTTTGAAAGTAATAATAATAATGGAGGCTTCGTAAAATAAAAGATTTTTTTTTTGGCACGCACACAGTTCAAAAAATAAAAAAAAATCAAACAATAAAATCAAGTTAAATAAATGGGTCAAATTAATGATTTAAAAGTACATTTTGTAGTATTAAATAAATGAATAAAATAATGGAAAAAGGTAGAATAAAATCAAGTTAAGCAAATAAGTGTAAAATAGTCGTAATAAAATAAAATAGTTTTTGAATATATGCAAGTTAATAAAAGGAAATAAATAAATGGTTTAAAATAATCAAGTCCAATAAAATCTTTGTATAATAATAAAGAGCAGTAAAATAAATAGTTTTTCTGAATACATGTGCACGTTAATAAAGAAGTTAAAATAATGTTTTAAAAAATAATATTATAAAATTAGGTGAATATAAATAAATATGTCAGATAATGTTCGTAATGGTTCAGAATAATATAAATAAATATGGTTAAGATAATGTTTATGTAAATTTAAAAATAATATTGTAAGGTTAAAATATATAAAATATAAAGTCAATCTAAGTTGTATTAAGAGTGTAAGCGTTTGAAATTAAGGGCAGAGTGTTGTATTGAAATAAGTTTTAGACAAAGATAAGTTAAAGCTGTTGACTGGATAAAATTTAGCATGCATGATGGACTGTCAGGGATCATTCCTCTTTTAAAATGCACACTGGGGACACCCAGCATAAGCCACAAGTCACTTCTTCAGGGGAGAATCCCCATATCTCATACCTCATTTCCAATGTGTAAGTCAAAAATGGACAGTTGATAAATCCTACCATTCCCAGCAACTTTTTCTTAGTCAAAGTCCTGTCAAAAGAATTGGCATCTGAAGCTTTGGTTTTCAAAGTGTAAGTTGCTATAAGACAGGGAATCTGCATATGCCTCATTTCCAAAAGATCCCTGTGCCACAAATTTAGTTTGTCCTTGTGGTCGCTATCCAGGACTTGAACATTGTAAGCAATGTTGCCATCATTGAAAGAAGTAAATCATAATTGAAGATTTCCCTTAGCATGTAAAGTAAAAAAATATTAAAAAGCAAACTTAAAAAATTAAAAAATATTTAGAAGTAAGAATTAAAGTTGTCAGAGATAAAATGGTCAATACTGATGCATTTTACTATCAAACGGAGGGTGGTGTAATGTACCAAGATCGTAGTTGGTGCATAATAAGTTTATCTAAAAAAAATTTATCTAAAAAATTAGTAAAAAAAATCTTTGATTAAAAAAAAAGTAATAGGTAAAGGTTTAAGAGTTTTATTGCAGTTTTTTTTTCATAAAAATAAGATTTAAAAGTTAAAGAGTTTTTTAAAATAAAAATTAAAAATAATTAATTAAAAGTGGAAAGGGGACTCGCTTTAAAAACAACAAATTAAAAGAAGTTGGTCTTCAAATAAGTAGAGAATTCCTTTTATTATTGTTCTTAGTTAAAGAAAATATTGTTCATGAAAGTTATAAGTGATTGATTAGAAAGGGAAAGAAATTAAAAAGTTGATTTTCAAGTTTAAAATATAAATCTCTTTTTATTTAAAATAAAGAAAAAGGGCATCATAAAATTAGCATTGATTCTAGATGAAGTATTTATAAGCGTAAATGATTAATATAAGTTTGTTAGTGAAATATATATGCGCAATGGTAAATAATGTATGCATAATAAATATTAAAATGAATTAAAGAAAAATTATACTTAAAATACACCACAATGGCTATTAAGTTAAACAAAGGAAAAAAACAACATGTTTGGGGTGGCTGCTAATTAAAATCCCCAACAACAAGATTCAAAGCTTATCTCCAAAGGATTATCAAAGGAATTTGGAAAACAGATATTGCCATGGACATGAAAACAAAAACAAATCTCATATATAAATAGTAAAATTCTATCAGACCATCAGTTGAGTCAGTGCAGTCAGTAGAGTTCAGTTCGGTCAGTCATTCAGATAACAGTTCAGTTTACTATGAATCAATCAAGAATGCAGTGTTAAAACCACAGGAAACATGCGGCTGTCTCTATCCTGGAGTCCAGTAATACATCAAGACCTGCCCATGAAAATAATGTCTGTGTAACAGCTTAGAAATCCTCCAACAATGGGAAACTGGCTCCAAGAATAATACCAACTAATAAGCATCAAATCTCCATATGAAATGTCAAATCTAACCAGTTAGAAATATTTCATTATAAGCAGAAAACAGCAGGATGCATCCACATCTAAAATACTAGGTAAAAACATTTTCTTATTCTCATTTATAAAGTATCCATTGCATTCCTGTGAATCCCCCAAGAGTCGAATTATATGAACTCTATAGCACATAAAAATGAACTATTGATTTGTGTGTTCTGAATATATGTGTTTATATTATTTAATGCTTTATTATATATGTCAATGTGTAAATTATGTATGTGCATGTTCTATATTAGTAAATAAAATTTATAAAATATTTAAAATTAGTTTAATAATGTTAATTAAAATAAATTGTCTTCGAACTTAAAACTTTAATTGTCGGTCAATTCTTTTAACAACTACTTGAAACTATATTTGTTATTGAATTAGAAAATAGATTGAGCTAGTCATGGGTGTATTTTGGGTATTGAATTAGTGACCATTGTTCAAAGTACATTGTTTATTCTTCTGGATAAATAAATGGCACCCGTGTTTATACAAAAGAAAAAAGTTATTTGGACTTGGTGTTGAATTCAACCGTTGAGAAGAAGTTATGTCCTAAAAATGTAATGCTAGTTATATATTTTATAGCTATTGTTTGGACATACATACTCTCCGAGTATGTTCTCTGCCTAAGAGACCAGTGTTTCGAACGTGCTCATATTCAAACATGGTACAATATATATATATATGTTAAAATGAAGATTTGCACAGGTTAAATATATAAAATACATATTTTGCAGGTTCATCCATGTTAAGAACTTTTAATATTAATATACTGACATTTCAACTTGGTCATCCAAGCCTCTGTGGCTGGCTTATGTGACCAAGTCGAAACGTCAGTATATTAATATTGAAAGATTTTAACATGGATGAACCCGCAAAATATGTACTTTATATATATATTAAAACAGATGATCTGATGCTCAGATCCTGCTTCACAGCCCACATCCAATCTCCTACCATCTAACCATATTCAAACCCACCTTTATGCTCGCATTGTATCTAATAATGCATATATTTCTTTTTGCCTTGTAATTTTAACATAAATCATGTAAATGCTGATACATCTTAAATCTAAAAACAGTTTTAATAAATAAATATGTAATATTCTCATATGTATGCATGTGTAAATAATAAATATATATATATATATATATATATATATATATATATATATTTATATAAATATATATGCAATATATATATATATATATATATATATATATTTCATTGCAGGAGATTGCTAATAAATATTGAAATTGTTGTATATAAATTGTACTCAAAGTCATGTATGAAATTTATTATGTTTTCATATATAATTTAGTAGTCAGAAATGATGCAATTCTTTTAAAAAGTCTCTCAAAAAACAATTATCTGGAAGAACCCTTTAGATAAAAAGAAAAGATTACAGATTTGTAATAATAAAATAAACCCTTTAGTGGAAATTTTGTCCATGATAGCTTGTTTTAAAATCATAAGATTTATTTTAAAACAATCATTCGAGAAACTGATATCAGAATTGCATTGTTTCAAAAGTCTTACTAGATGAGAGTATCTGGTCAAATGATTCCAGATGAACCTTAAGTGCTAAAACTGCCTCAGGTCCAGCAGTAGTTGCTAGATTACATATTCAAAATAGAAGTATATATACTGCTGGATTTGAATCCACAAAAAAGTAGACCACCTAATTATGATGTTGCTATACATAAGCCATGCCAGTTTTGATTCTCACTCAATATACTGTGAGTAGGGAAAATTTTGCCTTCCCTTCGTTCTAATATGCTTTTCCCATAAGCAAAGCTCTGCATCCCGTACTGATGAACATTATATATTTTTCCAGTAAAATTAAAATTCTATATACTATATATTCCTGCTACCCTATATCTAGTGAACTAATGCCAATGGAGTGACTCTTATCAAAATTGCTCTTCCAAACAGCAAGGTAACCAAAGAAATTTAGCCGCTCGTAATTCTTAATTCCTGCCTTCCTTGTAAGATTTCTTCTGTTTCAATTATATATAAATATATGAAAAACAAAACAAGTTTTATATATGTAAAAACCTGCTATCACTGGTATTAATGATCAATAGATGGAGCTTTACCAAGACCTCCAAACAAGTGTGTTTGTTTACATAAACGTCAGAGTCAATATTCACTGTGTCTTTCATTTTGCTCCACCCTCAGATCAGCTGATTTCAAGCTGATTTGCTCTCATCAGTGAAGGGATAGGAGTTAGAAACTAAACCTAAATATTAACTTCAAGTATTTATGCAAAACGTTTCTATCAGTTTGCAAGCATAAATTTTTTAGACACCTAAATGTCTTCAAACTCAGCATATCAAACTAGATAGCTATGTTGGTCTGATAACAGTTCAGTTTCTCCACATAATCAAAGCTTCTGCAATCTATATCATTGCAAGAAAACTTTAAAGGTACATTTATGAAAAACAAAACAAGTTTTATATACGTAAAAACCTGCTATCGCTTGTATTATTGATCAATAGATGGAGCTTTACCAAAACCTCCAAACAAGCATATTTGTTTACATAAACGTCAGAGTCAATATTCACCGTCTCTTTTATTTTTCATAAATGTACTTTTAAAGTTTTATTGCAATGATGTAGATTGCAGAATCTTTGATTATGTGGAGAAACTGAACTGTTATCAGATCCACGTAGCTATCTAGTTTGATAGGCTGAGTTTGAAGACATTTAGGTGTCTAAAATTTCATGCTTGCAAACTGATAAAAACATTTTGCATAAATGCTTGGAGTTAATATTTAGGTTTAGTTTCTAACTCTTATCCCTTCACTGATGAGAGCAAATCAGCTTGAAATTAGCTGATCTGACAGTGGAGCAAAATGAAAGAGACAGTGAATATTGACTCTGACATTTATGTAAACAAATACACTTGTTTGGACATCTTGGTAAAGCTCCATCTATTGTTCAATAACCTTTTAACCACTAATTATATTATTGGTTGTATGAGGTAAAAATCAAATCTTTTAATTGTCCAACTCACAAACTGAAGACAAAGCCTATTGTTAAAACATATTCACCTATGATATTAAATTCAACTCAGATATGTTTATAAAAAGTATATTACTAATTTTTCAGGTTATGAAAGTGAACGAAAGTTCTTTTAAAAATAAATTGCTATTTATTTATTATAAAATATTCAATTTTGGCAAATTTAAAAGTGAACGTATAAACAAAAAAATGCTGACGTAAATGCTTTATTTCAATTTTACATTATGGAAAAGTAAAGATTTATTTTTGCTAAATCTTAAATATTTTTACTAAAATCTTCAATATTTTTGGAAAATAATTTTGTTTTTTTAGTATACCCTGTGAAAATGATTTTAATTTCCCAGAATATACTTTTTTAAACCTTAAATCACATTCGGAATGAAAATCTCAGCGTTTTTCTTTATTTTCTTTGATCAGGCAGTTTCTTTGTTCTTTCCAGCCAATCATAATGTCTTTTTTGGCTGAGATCCAGCTGACAGCCAATCACAGACAATCTTCTTTCTTTGTTTAGCTTTAAATGCGGTTTTATTGATTTTTTACTTGTAAAATAATTCAGAAGAGGGCACCATCTTACAAAACATTTAAAAACCTAATCAATATCTGTCAAATGAATATCCTAGCATTAAAATAATGGAATTAGAGTGATGTCAACTGTTGATGAGAGGCATTGTAAGAGGCGGGAAAAGAGTTAATACAAGTGATAGCAGGTTTTTACATATATAAAACTTGTTTTGTTTTTCATAAATGTACCTTTAAAGTTTTCTTGCAATGATATAGATTGCTTTGATTATGTGGAGAAACTGAACTGTTATCAGACCCACATAGCTATCTAGTTTGATAGGCTGAGTTTGAAGACATTTAGGTGTCTAAAAAAAATTCATGCTTGCAAACTGATAGAAATGTTTTGCATAAATGCTTGGAGTTAATATTTAGGTTTAGTTTCTAACTCCTATCCCTTCACTGATGAGAGCAAATCAGCTTGAAATCAGCTGATTTGAGGGTGGAGCAAAATGAAAGAGACAGTGAATATTGACTCTGATGTTTATGTAAACAAATATGCTTGTTTGGAGGTCTTGGTAAAGCTCCATCTATTGATCATATATATATTAAATGTTTTATAATGTAATTCTTTTATAACTCTATATAACTTATTTCTACTAAGCCTCTTATAAAATATTTTCTTTTATTTTATTTCATGTGGCAAATAATTTTAGTTTATAACTATGTATTTATGTTTAAAAAAAATGCCAATAATGTTCCTAAAATCACCAGTACACAATTTATTTTAGTTTTCCCCACCCATCATTTATCAGGTAATTAATTCATAACTTAATCAAAACAAGTCTTATTTGGCTTGTCCAGGTGCTTGCGATTTTGGGATAAACAAGTTAATTACTTCTATGTTTACTATAGAAAACAGATCAACATCTGTTTTATAAATATTTTCCTTTTTAAATAATGTGCTATTCCTTATGATCAATTTATATTATATATGTAAACCCATCATAGCTATTACCACCGCCCATTTATTGTTGTATTAATTCTTATATTTTCATAAAGGCAATTATTGACCGAAAAATGAGATTTGTTTAGTGTGTGGGTAGTTAGGGTTAATATAGAGTAATATAATAGGGGGGGGGAAGATCTTCAGTTCTTAAACTTTGTTTAATTAAATGTATCATCCATGTTTGTTTGATGAAGAAACCATAGCATTATGCTGGGTATTTCATGATTTATGGGCATTTAATAAGTTAAAATAATCTTTAAAGTTATAGTTATATTATGTTATTAAGCATTGTGTGCATATAGGCCACTTTGTCTTTTATATATATATATATATATATATATATATATATATATATATATCCTATATATATATATATATATATATATATATATATATATTTGTGCTTCTTTCTAACATGGAGGTACTCGCTAAGTTGAGCCCCATCGTTGTTTCTCCATGTCCTAGAACCAGGCTGTAAAACAACCCTGGGGACACATTTGGTTGTATGTGTGTGCATTATATGAGGATCACTCTGGAAAATCCAGCCCAAAAATTCATAGCCAACCACTCTTCATCATCTTTGATTCGCCTGTACTTCACTCCAGGGAATCTTGGATTATTTTGCTCGTCAAACCGATCCTGCCAATGTTGCCAGTGGAAATCGGTCAATTTCATTATTCAAATTCATGAAGCACACACTAGGTTCCATAATTGGACCACTTCAGCCTGCTGTTATGCACACACCGTCTTTCAGTATATTTTTAGTCGCCCAGAAATAACCATAAGTCGTAATGCGATGATTTCTCTAAAAAAAGCATATTTCCATTATTTTACTGTGCGCATCCTTGCGATAAATTTGTTATTATTCATATACGTATTCATTATCCGTCCTGCACATTTATCACTTTACAAAGTAAATTAATAATAATGTTGAACAAAACTAAATGTAATATTTGCTCGTTAAATCATTTTATTTCAAATCGGTAAATTCTCTTTTCATTTCTCTTGGGGTGGAGTAGTATTTTAGTCTCACACTTCCAATAGTGCTACTTTCTTAAATTATATATGTATATTATTAGCATAGTCACAAGTATTCTCATGTTATTGTAAAATCTGAATTATATATATATATATATATATATATATATATATATATATATGATGCTTATGAAGCTAGTGTCGGATAAATAACCTGACATATTTCTTTGTTATTAAAGAATAAATCTTAAATATATATATCAACACTCGAACCATTGCTTTCTTTTAGTTAAGTTAAAATATTAAGTTATTAATTATGCTTAATTCAACTAGATGATCCCTGCTTAGATATTTAATTATTATGCAAGGTCACGAGCCTTCATTGCTTATCAATTATGGTTTGTTTTAAGTCTATCTTTCATTAAATTAACTTAAGAGTCTTTTTGTTTCTCCGATGAGCGATGCTGGCAGGGTGAGGTAAAACTATCTTCATATAATCGGGATTGTTGCTCATAAGTTGGTAGATCTGGAAAATAGGCAAATAGGGCAGAATTCATGAGGGTTCCTGACTTACATATCTTGCGCCTGATTGGATTCACATTACTTTTGCCTAGATGCTGGATCTTGTTAAGTGAACATACAAATCTGACCGGTACTATATATATATAAATTAAAATGTTGGAATTTAAAAACAAAAAGAAAAATGGAAAAGGCTTGAAATATTTTTGAAATCAGTAATAAGCTGAAATGATCTTTATCTGTATTCAGATTATTTTCATTAATTAAAATTATAAATATTAATTAAAATTATGAGGAATCATTTTGTTAGTTTGTTTCAAATGTAAAATATCTTAAAAGGTATTTGGAGCATCATCTTTAAAAAAATTTACTAATTAAATATTTTTAAATCAAGAAATTACAGGGCTAGCTAAGGGCGAGTGAAATTACATTCTTGGGAGGATTATAAAAGTATAACAGAGCCCAAAGAACAAAAGAAGTAAGTTAATTAGAAAATTCTTTCAGAAAGTTTGAGACAGTAATTCTCCAGAGAAATTGATTCATCATTCCACTTTAAGAAGTCAGGAAAAGTTTCATGACATGAACTTTGAGTAGAAAAGAACTTTTCTGCCCCTTGAAAGACTGTCTGCCTGAAGCTGCCATTTTCTATCTATCTAACTGGCTGTACAAGGTGACCATCTGACTGCTGACTGCTGTACTGTATTTTCCTGCTATGCTGTGCTTTCCTGAGGTAATTCCACTTAATGTAGAGCTGATTTAATAAGTAAACCCTTTTGTCATTCCTAATAAGATGTAGTTGAACCTTTGTATTTTAATTCCTGTTGTAATTTATAAGTTTCTGTTAAATATACTTTTAAATTCTCTTTCTGTTATCACTTACTACTATAATGTAATTTTAATTATGCCCTGTCATGCTTATTTATATTATATAGCTTTGTGTGGCTCCATTAAATATTTATTTAATTTTGTTATATATATATATATATATATATATATATATATATATATATATATATATATATATATATATATATATATATATATATATATATATATATATATATATATATATATGTCAATACTACCCAAACTAGCTAGTCTGAAAAAGAGGTTTAATTGTTTAATTTTGAAAGAAGTGGGGTCTTCATTTAAAATGTATCCATAAAGTTTTATTTTAAATAGAAATCGCTCCCTAGTTTGGTTTTATTTTAAATCCATTATTCCTGGATTTTAGATATAATCTTTTATTCTAGATGAATGCTGCTAAATTTATTGCTTTGAATTTGTCTTTAAATTTTCATTTTTAAAAGATCTCTAACTTTATAATTAGTTCTTCCTTCTTGCTGTTGCCAGCAGGGCTAATTCTATCAGTTAAAATGTATATAAATTAAATATAATAATGTTATAAGTAAAAGAGATATTATTCATTATAATTTGTTAAATCATTCATGACTAAAACAGATCATTGCACTGAGATTAGAATATTTCCATGTCTTAATATATATATATATATATATATATATATATATATATATATATATATATATATATATCATATCTAATAATGTTGCTGATGTAATTTTTATTATTATTATTATATTTCATCTTTTCCATTTCATTGTCATTGGGAACTTTGGAAGTCCAAAGCTATCTATGTAGTTTTCTCCAAACTGTTTGTAATTAGAAGAATTTGCTACTTTCTGTGGAATGCAAGCTATGAGAATTTGATTGTGCTGAAGATAAGTGTGCATCTGGCTCTGGGGCTTTCAAACCCAACCTCTCCATTTTCAGTACCATTATGCTGAAATGCATGAATGTAACAACCTTTAGTGAGTGTCCAATATTCTTTTAAAATGATGAAATATCCAAAACTGCCATGATAGTTGGATTTTTGCATTTTATGCGAGTACTGTTACTCTTCTCATTAGTTCACTCACTGCCTATCTAAGAATGACTCATTTTGTAAAATACATAATCTGGTTAATTATTCAGTATGTTGATTTAAACTATTTTCGTTTATAATCATTATCGTTTCCCATAGATGTAAATCAATTTATATTAATGATTGTATAATTTACTTATTCTTGTAAATGTAGCACATTGTTTGTGCCTTATGTATAAGTTCCAAATATATCTTTTCCAAATAATGCCAGTAAATATTTATATAATTATTTTCATAACGTAGATAAATGATAAAAATTGTATATTTTTGCCTGCTTACAAAATCATTTACTACTAAATCGCAAACTACCATTGATATTAGTAATCATCTAAACCTGTCATGATGTTTTATATTTGTTGTGTGCATCCAAAACATTTTATCTGAAAACCTCTAAATTGGCATATTAACCCCACACAAGCTATAATACAATCCATAAAATTATATTCATTCACTAATTAATGTAAAAACGATTTTATAAAAACAAATCCCAAGTTTTATAAATACACAATGTTACCCCAAGCATGAAATATTCTATATTATATATATGTCTTTTCTTAACATTTTATTAAACATATATTTCATGAAAATCCTGGTTTTTGAATTATTATTTTCATCTAGTTAAAACTTATATTTTTTTTCTTAGCTATTAGTTTACCATTAATAAACTACTGTAATAAATGTAATCCTGGGCTACTCTTATCTCGATCAACATCATCCAGGCCAGGAATTAAAATAATTGTGCTGTATCATTGGGATTGTTGTTCATAGGGTCAGATATTTGAAGAATAGGTAAATAGGTTAGAATTCAGGATTGCTCCAAACCTGTGTACCTCAAAGATGACAGATTTACAGTACTTTTGCTTGAATTTTGAGTTGTGTTGTATGAGCATACATTTTTAACTGGTACAACATTTTTTTTCAGGCTTGTATCATGGAGCATCGTTAATTATTAACACTCCAAAAACATCATTGATGACATATATATATTTCTTTTCTACCAGAGTTTGTTTTCCAGTTTTATATATACAAAATGAGAAAATTTTGTATTAAACCAATGACCATGCATTACAACCATAAATGTCATTTTTTTTTTGTATCTGGATATGCAGCTATAAAAAAATTCTGGTTTCCTGTTTTACAGCTTCAAATGTAAAATATTGTTTTTCTTATTTATAGTTACAACCATAAGTGAATTTTTTTTGTATCTGACTTTATAACCATATAGAATGTGTTTCATGTGTTATGTATGCGAAAATGAAAATGTTTTATAAATAAAACCCATGCACTTCTGTGATAAGTTGCAAACCTTGAAATTTTAACAAGGTGCACTTCACCTTTAGTTTATTTTCTGTACATTATATATGTAATAAGAATAAATACTATGTGTAGCAAATATTTATTAATATTCACAAATTGAGTAGCCCAGATGTAAGTGTTAAGAATTTTTTTATATATACTGTTGCCTGGCACCTTAATATAAATGTGCCAACAGGTGATTATAATAAAATAAGGTATCAAAATAAGTACAAACCAGGATGTTAGGGGTTGAGAGAGAGTTAAATTATTTTCCACTGTTTTCATATGCTTATGATATTCCTGAAATAAATAACTAATCTTTTTTTCTCCTAAGAATCTATTATATGTGCAGAAAAAACAACCAAAAGTTAAGCAGTAATTCAGGAAGTTGAGTTCCAGCAGATCATATCTATATGCAGTATGATCAACTAGTTATTTTTCATTTATGTACAGCAGCAACAAAAAAAAAAACAAATGCAGAATGAAAACAGTTAAAGAGAGGAAGGAGACATGTGTATATAATCTGCATAAAATAAGAAAAGAAGAACAAATGCAAAACATATTTCACAGATAATTATAAGTAACAATATCTCAAAAGAAAAAAAAAGAAATGTGAAAAAATATAGGAGTAATGATGCCAGAGAAAAAACAAAAGCACATAGCCATGTGGTATAGTATGCTTCAGAACATGAGAGAGTCTAAAAAAACAGTGGAAAAAACTCAAAGAGCAACAGAAGGAACTCATAAGGGAAATAAGAAGTTGGTGTGAAACATAGCACAAGAAACACAATAAAAAGGAAGCACAACTGAACTTAGAAAGAACTGGTTCTGCTGTTAATGTAGAATCAAGTGAAAGCAAAACAGACAACAGTAATACTGCCACAGTTGCTGAGGAGAAAGGGAATAAAATGATAGATGTGATCTCAGATACAATGAACTGTGTTGCTAATGATGTGGATGTAGACGTTGAATGTAAATCAATAGTAGCAAAAAACAGACATCAAGAATATGACCCTTATTTCAAATTTTCCAAATGATATGAGTATGAATATAGAGTGCCAATCAACTGGAATAAAATCAGATATTGATAAGATTAGTACTAATTTGGACATACAAGCTGATAATTTGAAAGTTGTGTCTGTCCCCAAGAAAAAGAAGATTAGAGAGGTAACCAAAGACAAAATTATCTATAAATAAACAATTTTGGCAAACACAGTAATGCAAGGTGTGAAAAGTAGAAGATACTACAAAGAAGAAATTTCAACAAGATGCTAACCAAATAGAAAATCTGATGAACCAAACAAGAGAACTGGAAAGATTTGAAGATGGTTCCATCTTCAGATCAAAATATATTAATGCTGAAACTAAAGATAAAAGTTTTCATGGAATCATTTTCAACAGACATTGGAGCAGAAGACATACAACCTCAAACAACTAAAATAAGGTCGGACCCTCAGGAGAATATGTTTGTAAAGTCAAATGCTAAGTTTATTCAACAAACATTTAAGAAATTAGGTTCTCGATTGACAGAAATTACTCATACTCAGTGTGTTACTCTAGTTGATTTGGCTAAGGATGAAGACAATACTGATGTCATGTTGGTCTCCAGTATACTTCAAATCAAGTCATCTCAAAATAGCAAAAACAGTTTAACACCTTCTAATGGAGTGACTGTATCGATCATCAAAAATGAGATCGATAGATCAGTATTTACTGTTTTGGATGAATCTTCTGAAATCATAATTGAAAATTCTGAGTTATATTTTCATAATAACTATAAAGATGATCTGTGGAAAAGTAATAATGAGGGTTGATGAAAATATGAAAGTTAAAGTTTGGTTATGATTGTTGAATGGCTTTCTGATATGAAGGAAAAGGAAATGGACAGATCTTTAGATGTGGCCAATATTACTCATTTTCATAGTTTCAATAAATATTTATTTATGATATATGATCAGAACAAAACTGATGAAGAGATGAACTCACTAAACAGAACAGATAAAATATGTTTTAGGGCATGGACATATTTTAAAAAATAGTTTCATAAAAGATGTAGAAAAACTTCTCAATTCCAAAAGTGAATACATTATAATAGATACCATTATATCAAAAAAAGTTGGAGAAATTACTTTCAGGCAAAATATGTTTAATAATGAACAAGATGATAATATATCAAAGCACAATATTGTAACAGTTTTTGATATTTTAGTAAGATACCTAGAAAGACATATCCATAACCCAGAGGAACATTGTTTTGTGCCTTATATATCTCCAGATTCAAGAAAATATCATTGTTTTAAAAAAAGCCATGCCATAAGCAAAGCCAAAAGCATTGGGAATTGCAAATGGACATGCTTACTTTATGAATTCTTATGTCAAAGATTTTATTTAATGAAAAAATAATAGTAAGGTGCAATAAAAAATGAATAAAATATTTTTTTACATACTAGAAGCTTGATCTACATTATGGGGCAGTTTTTTTCAATAGAAAGTGAAGTTTTATGCTCATTTTTTAAGATTGTTTTTCCTCACAAAAATATGGTAGACTCAAACTAAAACATTTTTTTTAATTGATTTTTTTATTTAATGATCTCTTTAAGTGGGGAAGTATGAAGCAGTCAATGTATAGTCAGATCAAGTTTCATGCTTCATGACCAATACTAATATTCTGCAGGGCCCACAATTCAGACCTTGCTGCAGATATATGCCATTTTACCCACACACTGTATTATAATCATTAAAGAAAATCTATAAAAATATTTTGTAAAATGAAACTATGGTGTGTGTGGTATATATATATATATATATATATATATATATATATATATATATATAAATGAAACAGTAGGATTCATATTCGAATCTTAAGTTTCACCTTTTTCTATCATCTCTCACTCACCGGTCTATCCCACCCAAATTTAAACTTTTTGGTATCGAATTGTGTGTGTAGCAATATTAAAAATGTATAGATATATGTAGAATTCACCATAAACATGCACACATTTTGATCTCAAATTTAAGGCAATTAATAAAGATAAATAATATAATTTAGGTTTTTTTTAGTTATAAAAAATATATATATTTTTAACCATTCATTTTGAATTGTAAAGTACGTTATTTATTGCTTTGTTTAAATTACATTTAATAATAATTTTAGAAATCTGATGTAATATTTAATTAAAAGTAAAAATAATTGTATGTACCCTCTTTGTCTTTGAAATTTTAAAAGAATTGGTCGGTGAAAAATAATAGATTAATTAAAAAGAAAAATTCCCTAAAATCTAATTGCAAAAACTAAATGTAAAATCTAAACATAAACAATAGAACGGCAGTTTTTTCTAATTAGAATTAACAAAAATGCATTGATTATCCTCAGAGCAGATTAAGTGGAATCTAAAAATACACTAACAAAATTGTGAAAGATAAAATATAAAAAAGGAGGCCATTTTAGACTTGCTAGAAACTTTTCACTTTAACTTGAGTTGTGCTCTCAATCAGTTGAGAGTCTCCAAGATATTAAATAAATTTTTCCTGCCACAGTATGACTGAGTAAAAGTGCCCAGACTATTCTCCATCTGGAGATGGCCTAAATTCAACCATGAAAATTTTCTGCTTAAAATAATGAGAAAGCTGCTGCTGCTGTTAAATTAAATGAACCACCTAAATACAGAAAAGAACTGCTAATTATGAACAATTTGTTACTAACCAATGGAATCAGAAAACTTCTCATAAAACAGGTACCTGTGTCCAAATTCTCTAGAGTACTCTACTACTATGCTATAGCTCATTCTTCATACTACTTATATAACTTATAAAATGTAAAATTATCATTTGTAAAACTAAAATTTAATAATTAATTTATTGTGTAAATTTCTCTAATAATCTAGCTTACCTCACTCTATCTTTCTTGGGTACGTATTTCTAAAATCTACATTTTATCATATAATTATCGCATGCTCATAATTTTCTAAGTTTAAATCTATGATCGCTTGAAACTGTGAATGCATGTCAATTTTCATTAATATTTACTTTCATAAATAACTTAATTTTCATATAAATCGACACACATTTAATGCTTCATTTATTGTAATGCAGGGGTCTACTACTTCGCAAATGGCTGGTGTATTAGTTGAATAATCACCTAGTTTATATATGTTTTATATTTATTAAATCTTAATAAATAATTCCATAAAATTTGCATTTCTTTGAGAGTCGCCAACATTCTTTATTAAATGTTGATAATGTAGGGCCAAGTTAGATAATATATTTAAGTCTTGACAGGATTGTCTGTACATTATACATGTGCTACATTTAGAGATGTGATGACCCATTACAAGCCGTGAATCTTTTGGATTCTATAGGGTTGAAATTAACCCCAGTCGTTCTACACAAGCGGACATAATAAATGCTCCCGTAGGGCTTGATGACTGTCATGCAGCCAGCAGGCAATTTTGGCACAAACCGCTTGTCCCTGGTTATGCTTATGTGACACCTTACTTCTTTGGGCCGATGGCAAATGCCAGCCCATCATTTTTATAAACTCATTCACGGCTTTGCAGTTTCAATATACTGCCATACCATATCGCCTTTCTAGCGTACCACGTGTTTTCTTTAACTAACTTTATTATTCTATGTATCACTCCGTCCCTGCATTATCTTCATAATTCACTACCAAATAAATGTTTGCTTTTATTTATAAATACATATTTTAACTAAATAAATATATGTCCACCGTTACTCTTATAAATTTTACTTTAGACTCTTGCATTGTAAAGGTATAAATCCCTCAAGGCATGCCTTAGAAATACTTGCTTGAGAATTTTAGGTAGCTAGATTATGCCTTCAAATAAATGTATTTCTTTTGTAAACATTACAGTATCAGAAATACTGCTACTTAGGTCTTAAATATAAAATATGTTTACATAAATAAATGTATTTTTTAATATATAATAGTATCGCAAATCCCGCTACTGAAACTTTAAATCTATAAAATATTATTAGTAAATGATTTTTTTTTATTAAAATGTTTCAATAAATAATTTTAAACTATACGTCTGCAGTTACATTTTATTTATTCGATACCCATTCTATATAATATTTCCTCGATTATGTAAATATGAATGTTTAATTAATATTAGTTTGATTATTGGCTAACTCAAAAATAAAATCATGAATCTCTTGCATATCCCTGACCACCGTGCCTAAAGAAATGTTTACTAATGTCACATCAGATGCATTGTTTCGTAGATTGTATTGTGGAACCGATAAACTATGTTCAAACTTAGTACTACGGGTGGCTTCACTACCTAGATGGTGCTGCAGTTGTATGTGGTGGTCGAATTCTGCACTATGTTAATGAGTCACACGTTTTCTGACTGTTACAATATATATATATATATATATATATATATATATACACACACAAATTAATAATCTTAGCAATATTATTGCTGAAAATTACACATTTTCTTTATATGGGTTTAACTATATGCATTTTAATTAAAATGTTGGAATTTAATAACAAAAAGAAAAATGGGGAAGATTTGAAATATTTTTGAAATCATTAATAAGCAGAAATGATGTTTATCTGTATTCAGATTATTTTCACTAATTAAAATTATAAATCTTAATTAAAATTATGAGGAATCTTATTGTTAGTTCATTTGAAAATCTAAAATATCTTAAAATGTATTTTGACCTTTATCTTTAAAAATTTTTACTAATTAAATATTTTTAAATCAAGAAATTATAGGATTAGCTGTGGGCATCTGAATTTGCATTCTTGAAAGGATTACAAATGCGTAACCCACAGAATAAAAGAAGTTAGTTAGTTAGTAAATTCTTTAAGAATGTTTGAGTCAGTAATACTCCCAAAAAATTGATTCATAATTCCACTTTAAGAATTCAGGAAAAGATTCATGACATGAACTTTGATTAGAAGAAGAAGCACTTTTCTCTGGGCCTCTCAGAAGACTGTCTGCCTGCAGCTGCCATTTTCCATCCATCTAACTGGCCATACAAGATAACCATTTGATTGCTGTTCCAACAGCTATCTGCCATATTGTACCTGCCTGCTATGCTGTGCTTTTCTGAGGTAACCTCACTTAATGTAGAACTATCTTAATAAGTAAATCCTTTTGTAATTCCTAATAAGATGTAGTTGAACTTTTGTATTTTAATTCATGTAGTAATTTATAACTTTGTGTTACTAGTATAATAAAATTCTAACTATGCCTTTTCATGCTTAATTATATTATATAGCTTTGTGCATCATATATTCTTTAATATGCCAATACTACCCAAACTAGTGAATCTGAAAAAGAGTGTTTATTTTTGAAAGAAGTGGGGGCTTCATTTTAAATGTATTCATAAAGTTTTGTTTATTTTAAAAAGAAATCGCTAGCTAGGTTGGTTTTATTTTAAATCCATTATTCCTGGATTTTAGTTCTAATATTTATTGTGGATGAATGCTGCTAAATTTATTGCTTTGAATTTATCTTTAAATTTTCATTTTTAAAAGATTGCTAAATTTATAATTAGTCCATCCCTTCTTGTTGTTGCCCAGAGGGATAATTCTATCAGTTAATATGTATATGGAACTCAAAATTAAATATAATAATGTCATAAGTAAAAGAAATATAATTATAAATTGTTAAATCATTCTGGCTAAAACACTGATGTTTAAATATTTCCATGCTTTAAAAATATATATATTTATTGATTATATTCATATCTAATATTATGTTGCTGGCATACATTTTTTTTATTATGATATTTTATTTTTTTCACTTCATTGTCATGTGGGAACTTCAGAAGTCTGAAGCTACATACATATCTTTCTCCAAACTGTTTGTACTTTCTGTGTAACACCAGCTGTGAGATTTTGATTGGGTGCAGACAGCCATACAGCTGGCTCTGGGCCTTCAAACCCAATCTCTGCATTTTCAGTATCATTATGCCAGAATGTGCAAATGTACCAACCTTAATTGAGTTTCCAATATTCTTTTAAAATGATGAAATATCCAAAACTGCCATGATGACCAGATTCTTGTATTGTATGTTAGTACCATTACTCTTCTCATTTATTTGCTCACGTTAGTCACAATGATGTGTTAAACACAATGACTCATTTTATAACATATGCAAACTGGTAAATTATTCAGTATGTTTATTTTAAACTACTTTCATTTAAAATCATAATCGCTTCCCACAGATGTAAATCCATTTATATTAATGATTGTATAACTTACTTATTCTTGTATATGTAGCACATTGTTTATTCCATATGTATAAGTTCCAAAGATACCTTTTCCAAACAATGCCAGTAAATATATATATATATATATATATATTTGAATAATATATATATATATATATATATATATATATATATATATAATGATTTTCATAAGGTATATAAACGATTAAGATTGTATATTTTTGCCTTCTTACCAAAATCGTTTACTACTAAATCGCAAACTACCATTGATATCATTAATCATCTAAATCTGTCATGATCTTTTATATTTGTTTTATGCATCCACAGCATTTTATCTGTAAACATCTTTAAATTGGCATATTAACCCCATGGAAGCTATAATATACTCCATAGAATTATATCCATTCAATAATTAATGTAAACGGGATTTTATAAAAACAGATCCCAAGTTTTATAAATAAATAACAACACACCAAGTGTAAAATATTTTGTAATATATATATATATATATATATATATATAAATATATTTGCATGATATATATATATATATATATATCATGCAAATGCTGTTTTTTTAATTATTATTTTATTCTAGTTCACATTTATAATTAATTTTCTTAGCTAATAGCTTTGCATTTATGAATAACTGTAATAAATGTAATTTTTGTGCTACTCTTATGTTGATCATCATCATCAGTCTGATCTTATTTTCTACCACTGTGTTTTTGGGGCTTGGAATTAAAATAACTGTGCTGTATCATCAGGATTGTTGTTCATAGGGTCAGAGATTTGAAGAATAGGCAATTAGGTTAGAATTCAGGATTGTTCCAGACCTGGGTATCTGAGCATGATTGAATTTGAAGTAATTTTGCTTGGATTTTGATGTGTGTTGTGTGAGCATACATTTTTGACTGGTACAATATAAATTCTGTTTTAATATTTTTTACATTAAGAAATATTATGACAGAATATCAAAATATAACTTTATATACCTACATAAAATAGAGGGATTTGAACTTAGAATTTTTAATCTATACTCATCCTATACTCTATCTCAAATAACTGATACACATGATCACACACATATAAAAAATGATCATGCAGTATCAGAAAAAAACAGTTGGGTCAGATCATAATCTCTCACACTTATATACAGTTAATGCTATACTTATATTAAGATAGAAACTTCTTAATTTTCAATGGACAGGCTTCAATATTGTCACCCTTTCAAAAATTCAACCATCTATTTCATTGAAGAACTAATGGTGGAATGAATTCTCAAAACACTTAATGGATTTGATATTATAATTATACCCATGTAGACATTCTATCAATCTAATCACTCATATTATTGGTCCATTATATATCCATTTATATTGGTAAGAAAAGATGGTCCATTGGTTTTTCAATAAAATGAATTGTTGGATTGTTGGAAAGGTTAGAAGATTGAATAAATGACCATTAACATTTAAGGAATTGCCATTTTAATATAAGTCAAGCACTGATTGTATAAAATGTATGATGCATTATGATCTTGCCCAACTGATGAGTGCTGTTGATGCACAAAATATGTATATCAAAGATCATTTATATTTTTCACTTTTGTTTGTTCATGTTCATCAATTGTATGAGATGAAATAGACATTAAATATAGACTAAATTCAGAAGTTCAAGTCCTTCTATTTACTATAGTAAACATTCAATATACCAAATAAATATGTTGCTTATTATATATGAAAATGATTTCACATTTATTTTTGGAACCACAACATTGACACTGGAGAATATTGCATTAACATTTAAGTAAATAATTTAACTCTCTCACTATATCACAAAGTAGTTTGTGTTGTTCTCTTACTATATATATATATATATATATATATATATATATATATATATATATATATATATATATATATATATATATATATATATATATATATATATATATATATATGTGTGTGTGTGTGTGTGTGTGTGTGTGGGTGTGTGTGTGTGTATGTGTGTGTGTGGAGAGGAGGTGTAAATTAGTAATCACTGTCTTCATTCTATATATAATTCTTCAAAAAGCAATACAATAATTAATACAGTAAACAATATTCAAAAAATAAACATCTATTATAATTTTATAGAAGTACTTTCAACTATCTACGTCGTCATTATCAACTATATTCAAATTCTATTACAAAAAAAAAAAAACATTATAAATTTATACAAAACAATTGTCATACATCATTTTTTATATTAGGAGCTTATCTATTAATCAGATGCTGCTTTCCATTTGTTATTAACATAGGTTATTTAATTTTACATTTATTATTATTTATTTCAATACATAAAACCTTATCTTTATTAAAATCAAAACCAAAAACATATACACATGTAACATTATGATCAAAAAATACTGAAGGTGACACCTTATCATTGCTAACACTCTTTTGTCTTGATTTTTGCACTCATTTATATAGCAATAAATGCTTCTTTGATCTTTTATCTAATGTACATGGAGATTCACCTATATATGCTTTTCCACAAACACACTGTCATTTATATATTGCACAATGGTGATTTATATTTTATTTCACATTATTTATTATTCTTATGAAGTGAGTTATATATTACATGTGACTTAAATTGTTTTCATGTGATTAGTTATTTGCTAAATATTTATTTGTATAGTGTAATGTCTTTTAAATAAACTCTCATCAAAAAAATAGTGAAGAAGTAGACATTAAATATCAATCATATCAATTGTATAGTGGTGAGTATTTGAGTGATTTTTACTTTTGTTTTGTTGTTTAAATAATGGTAAATAGGTACATTTTTCAAACAATATTTGATAAATAGAGAGTGGATTTGCTTAAAAAATTGAAAAACTGATTGAAATCTGGAAACACCCCATAAAACTCAGATCATGATTATAGCAGGTGATACTTTATGTAAGTCATCAATACCATAGGATCTGCCATTTTTTATGCTTGAGAAAATCCAAAAGAAAAAAAAAACATATATTGTCTATGCAATATATTGATTACTTTTTCTACTTTTAATAAATATTCTGCTTATTAATTTTCACAACTTTAGAAGTGCCTTTTTACAAAACTATTAATATGATGAATTTTTTGAATATCTATTAACATTTTATAATAGGTTTGCATGTTTCTATACATATTGATGAGATAATTAAAAAAATAACATATTATCCTCAGTGTTATTTCACTTATTTATTTAATAGATTATGATACTTCTTTCAAATGGCTAGGATGTTATAAATAGAAGTAAAATTGTGATGCATTTATAATCACTTGTCTTTATAATAGTTTTATGAAAACTCTAAAGAAAATATTCTACAGTTGTCAACCTTATTTTGGCTAATATATTTAATAAAGCAACCACTTTTGGAAACTGCCCAGCAACTATAAAATGATCATTTATGTATTTGATATTTTTTTGGATACATAATCAGTATAAAGGGTAAATCTTAAATCCAACACAAATATAAACATGGCCTCTTTTATAGAACTATTTATTTTTCTTTAAAATTTTCTTGCAAAAGAAAAAAATCCTTTAAAGTAACAGAGATGCTAGCAATATATACCCTTATCATTTTCTTTCTCTTTTTAAAATCATTAATCAGTGAAATGAAAAATATTTGCAATAACATTTTTCAATTATTGCACTTTATGATTTATTTTTTAATATATTACTTAAAAAATTGAAAGCAAAATTGTACTAGAAGTTTATAGTTTTTTTTCTATCAATTTTTATTATTAAGTTGAATAGGTTTATTATTAATTTTTTCAAATAAAAAAATTGAACTCAACTAAACAAATGTAAGTGCAAAATAAAGAGTTAATTTTACATCTTTTTCCCTAAGATTCTTTTTTTTTAAAAAAAAAAATTCAAAAATATTGATAAAAGATGAGAATTATCTTTTAATCAAACAAAAATTTAAAAATTCAAATTTCACATGCACTAATTACAGATGTAGATTTTGATATAAAAATATTTTTAAAACGTGAAAAATGTTTCAGTGATAAAAATAGTAGAGAGAGTAATTGCTTTAGTTTTCATCGAAAATGAGAGAAAATATCACTTTTACACAAATCTCAATTTTAAATCATTTTCTGTATGACAAATAAAGAAACGGAACTTTTTCTACCTCATACATTACATTAAGATATTACATTTAAAAAAAACGTAAATTATTATTATTATTTTTTTAAAAAACTTTTTAATTTAACATCCAACAAAAAATATTATGTTCAATAAATTAATGTCAAGTTAAATTGTTTTAAACAGCTTATATGTTTTTAAACCTTTACATTTAAGATGTTATACTCAGTACAAACAAAAAAAAATCAACATTAATTTACAGACAAAACAAATTCTATATTTTCTTATTAGTTTACAAAAAATTATATATATATCGCACTGGTATAAATGAGGCGATTGTGGCGGAGTTCCCGAAAAATAGAGCCTGTCAATCTTAAATTTAATTTTGTTGTAAATTTGGCTAACTTATTTAATTGTAAAGGTACTTTATACATTTGGCTGATTTTTCAATTTGTACTCGTAAAATATTATAGTAACTTGGGTAATGAGAATTGCTGACTCCTCAAAGGTGATATAAATGTGATATTATGTTGTGAATAGTAAATAACATTTCTTAGATGTTAATTATAAAGATTATATTGGTAAATTGAATAAGTAAACTCTCGAACCAATGACCTAGCATGATAACAACAATAGTTTAGCTATTAATAATAAGATTTGAAATACAGACATTGTACATATACCTGGAATTTAATTGTAAATAAAGAGGATTTGAACACAGGCTTTCAAGCACCCTTTGACTATCCATGTTAACTCATACCACCTGATACATATGTCCACATACACATAGAAAAGATAAATAATAACCAATGTACATATTTCATGCTGAACCAGCACTCATCAATAAGCAAAAAAAAGTACAGTGAAATAGGGACAATACATAATAGGCTTATAATTTTTGAGTAATAAAAATTTGAAGTATTTTCATTTTTTTTTTAATTTTTTCTATTGTTTAGTTATTGGTTGGTTTCGTATAAAAAATTTAAGCATAATCTGACCATATTCAAAACAAATGTGCTATTGTTACACTAAAAGCACATTATATATGTGTTTCTTGATAGATAGATAAATAGATATTAAACTTCTTCTAAATAGCATACTAGAGAGGAACAATCTCTTTAATGACTTCTCACAGAAGAAAAAAATGGAATAATATCTTTTTAATTATTATGTGATATAGATTTGCGGATTTTTAATATTGTTTTATTTTATAACTAAGAATGCCTAGATTCACATTTATTAAGAAATATTGGATGCCTCGGTAACATTTTACTATTCAATTAGATTCACATTTATTAAGAAATATTGGATGCCTCGGTAACATTTTACTATTCAATTTATGAACAGTTAAAAAGTAAACAAAGCTTTTGAATATAAAATTTCTATGTCAGCTACTTTTATATAATTTACAAAATGTTTATAAAAACACCTATTATAATATGATTTATTGGTTTATTTTGTAATAAAATATTTATGATTAAAATATTATATCAATTTTTCTGGTGTTTAAATTCTAATTTTTATTTGAAAATTATTAACTATAAAGCTACGATCTAAAAAGAAAAAAAAATCTTCAGAAATTTTTTTAAAGTTATGCCTGAACAGAAATTTGAGACTTATGTTCAAATATTTATTTTAACGTGTTACAAAATCAAAATTCTAAGATAGCTAAATCAAAGATTCAAACTGCTCTTCTTACAAAAAAATAAATCATTCTTCCTATATATATATTGTCCCAGTCGAAAATGTATGTCCATCCAACAAGATTTAGAATCTAGGCAAAAGTACCCCGAATCCAATCATGCGCAAGATACATAGTTCAGGAGCAATCATGAATTCTAACCTATTTGCCCATTCCCCAAATCTATAACATTATGAACAACACCTACGGTGATACCACATACATTCATTACATCCCAGCCTGGTGCTACAAAGTTTTACATGAGACTCAACTGGTGATGATGATGAGAGATTGAGTGACCCCAAGATATTAAGTTAGGAGTATACATAAATATAAATATCAATAATGAGATTCGAACAACTGGATTAAGTTTAAAACATAAATATTTATTTGAACATAATTAATGATGAGTTATATATATATATATAAGTGACTCTGCGCTTATAAAACTGTTTTGATTATACACATTAAAGAATATTATTTAGTGTATATTGATATTGACAAATATTAAGTTAGTGCGGCGGTTACAAGAGACGGATTTGTCGGAATGGTTTGGTGGCTGTTTTATACATAAACATACATTTATAAAGATATAATCGAGTTTCACTAATTAAAAGATTTTAATACATACGTTTATTGTTTTTATTTAGATATTTCATTTATAATAATTACAATGCAGATACATTTTTGATCGGCAGTATAAAACATTATTTCTTTTATAACCTCAACATTTAACAATGGGATATAGAAAAAACTCAATATTTGCAGAAAAAGTTTATTTCAGTAAAGATGGAGGGCAGCTTCGCGATAAGTTGGGTTTAAACACCAACATATAGAAAGAGAAAAACAGAACATTTTATTATCGCATATTATTACGATTTTACTTTGCTAAACAGGCTGAAACCAACTGTAAGAAATGGCAGTGCTAGCATAATATCATCGAGGAAATGGCACATTTGGCCAGGATAAGGTCATTCTCCAATTTCTTATAACGATGGTACATGCCAGCTTTCTGCTGAGACGGTACAGGAAGAAGAAGGTTGGTAGGAAGATACCATAGGCCGGACCATGGCAAACTATACATTGCTTCATCTACTCTAACCTGGAAGATCTAGAAGTAAACATGGACTTCTTTATAACGAGAATACGAACGGTGAAGCTTTGAATCCCTGGAGTGAGGTACAGGCGATTCAAAGCAGTATATAACAAATATACTTGGAGGAGAAAATGACTAGCGAAATGATCGTGATTCCCTGGAGTGAGGTACAGGCGAATCAGATCGAAGCCATATATGGCTTATAAATAATTACATATATGCTAGCAATGATATCATAATCATATAAAATTAATAAATTTAACTATTAAAGAAAAGCCTTAAATGGTTCGACAAATACGTAATAACATGCGAGTATAATGACATACGTAATATAAAGTCATTGATTATAAAGTAACTAGTATTAATAAAGCTTGCATTGCTCCCCACTTTCTGAATCAATATTTTAATATAGTAAAAAAAAAAAAAACTCTAAGGATACACATTACAAAATAAAGTTAAGTCGCCAGTCTTTGTGGCGATAATGATCAATAATAAATTTATAACACTACTGGACACCAATATCCACCCCATATTGCAAAATATTTATACGTTTCATTTAAATTTACGACAAAACATTTAGATAAAAATATTCATTTAAAATATAACCCAAACTTACAAAGTATTTAAAATAATTAATAAGAACTCATTTTAATTCCCCACCTCTTCCCTGTTTAATAGAAGTTCGTGTGGTTAAGTTTTTTTTTTTTTTTAGTGGCATTTATAAATAAAGGAAGAAAATATAAAAATATTCATAAACTTAAATCATAGCCGCACTAACTAATGAAAATAATAATAAGCGTGAGTTGGATGAAATAATAATTAGGCAGCAAAGAATTGATATAAATGGTTAACAAAGCTTTAAAAAAAACATTAAATATAATGAAATTATTAGTTTACAAATTAATTTACATAGATAAAGGTGGATAAGGCGGTTATACATTCTTTTGGCTGGTTACCTCAGAATTCTTTGGAAGCACCGGCGAATCTGCTGCGGCAGGCAGCATTCTTTGGGGCTACATTGTGGCAAGGCTCGACTGAAGATGACAGATGGGAATTTGGTTCTCCCAAATTTCAAATGGACATGAAGTCACCTAGCAATGACTGACCCAACTCTAACATAATAGATTTTTAGCTTTATTTATATCAGTTTTTGGCCCCTTAGAGAAAATTTATTCTAAAATGGATTTCCTGCCTTTAATGGATCTCCATTTTAGGAGAATCTTTACTCTATTGTGAGTAAAGATTCACTTTTAAGATAACTGTCTAAAATCAATTCAAATCAATTTCCTGCTTGGAAATGGATTTGAATAAAACAATATTAATAGCTAACTAAAATACATTAGCTTTGTTTTAGCTTTTACTTTTTTAATTTTAATTTACAATTTCCTAGTTTAAAATCATAAGACAAACTCTCCCACCCCTTTAATTATTTCAGACAGTTATCTTGAATTTACATTTTATTTTATGAAAAAGAAAATTATAACGTATTAAAATATAAAAATACATTTTTAAAAAAAATATAATTATACCTAATATTTTTAATTACGTATATGCGCTACTATAATATAAATTTTACAACAAAAAAAAAAGATGACACATGGACAGTGGTAAAAGTGTGAAACTTGACCTTGAACTAAGGTCGACTGTTTCAATATATATATATATATATATAATCTACCTTTTATAGATATTGATTGTTCCTTCTCTTAATGAATGTCAAGGGCAAATGATATGTAAATAATAGCACTTAATGCATTAACACTTATTTATATTTAATTTTACTAAAAAATAATGTGATTGGGCAGGATATTTTAGTAAGACAATTCTTAATTAAAACATTAAGAAGAATTAATAATGCGTTATTTGCACAAGTTATTTATAATAAATATTTTTTTGCAATTTTACTACATCAAAAATATTTGTGCAATTTATTAGCTATCAAAGTAGAGATAGATTGCAGGAAATATAATGACAAAAATAGAAAATAATGAAGCTTAGTTTATTATGAAATCAGATTCTATAATAAAAAGAAAACAATAATGATTCGTTGAATGCATTTTAAACATATATAATTAAAAATAGCAGGTCACATGGTCTATTGTATATTTAACAATAAAATGTTTAATTTAGAAAAGGATGCCTTAAATCAAATATTCATAAGATGATAGTTAGCATTATTTATATTTTTTTGAATTTAATAACATTTTTATAATTCCATGTAAAGCATTAAAATATATAAGGGGAATTAACATAACACCAAATTTTAATTTTAAATAACATGTTTTATATTGTAAAATAGTTCTATCCAAGTTCTTGATATTGTAAACATTATTAAATATTAAACTTTTTTCTCACATATATTTCTTATCAATATTATACTTTTATTTAAAGGGATTTTTTATCTTTTGAGATTATTAGCTTACTTATTTCATAAATATTTAATTAAGCAGCACTTTATATTTTATTTACAAACTACTAGGATGACTGTATATCTTTTGGATCAAAACTGCTGATATTCTAACAGTAAATATTTGGATAAATGCCATTTATAAGACAAGTTATTTTTAAATTTTATGATGTTTTTCTTCCATAACATGTTCCAGTGTTGTTATGACCATAATAAAATGTCAAAATTGATGTATTTTTTTTCTTCAAAAACATGGCTACTTTAAATTTCTTAATATTTTTTTTTAGATATATCAACTTTTTCCAAAATTATTCAACATACAAATTATACTATATTTTCATTAAATAGAATATTTTAAAGCTCTTTAATTTGTATACTATTATTCTTAATAAAAAAAATAAGGTGCCTTATTAATAGCCACACTGTTATTAAAAAAGAAATGCTATTATATACATCAATAATGTGCTGATGATTGTACTTATACTAATTAGCTATTTGCAACTTATTTTATATATTTTTATTTAAAAATAAGTTATTTTAAACTATTTTTTTTAAAAAATATAAATAATAAAGCATATTCAAAGTTAACAATAATAAAAAAGTCGTTTTGAAAACAATTGTTATGTTCATTTTCCAGATAATATTCATCAAAATAAATATTTTTGATTCATTCATGGAAATAATAATAGTCATGTCTGAAACTTATTTACTATAAAACAATTTTACAACAGTAATATTTAAACTTAACTTAGTTATCTGAAATAAAGTTTAAAACAATGGTATTAAATACATTTTAGCTAAATTCAAGGTTTGTTTTTATTTTAAATATATACTTTAATAAGAGTATACTTTTCCAATATAGAATAATGAAATAAAATTATAAATACTAAGTGAATATTATTTCCAAGTAATTATGATTAAAATTAACAAATATGAAAAAAAAAAAAAAACACCTTGAATAAAAGAAAATGTTTTTTTTTTTTTACCTTACTACAAATGCTAATTATTTAGTTTTACATTTGAACCTATATGTAATGAAGTAATTTTAATAACCATTCATTAAGTGATATATATATATATCAAAATACAGTACAATTTACATAAATTATATTATTTTTAGAAGTACTTTTGACAATACATTTTTTAGTCTTTATCAACTATATAACATTGAATAATCAAAATCCCTTTAACTATACCCATAGTTCAATTCAGATTTCCCACAATTCTGTTATTTTAACATTTCATGACTGGTGATTCATTAACATTTGATGATTTCTTGAAATCAACATAGCCTCTTTTATTTTACGTTTATTATGACAATGTTCAATTTGAATAATTTTCATATTTTTATAATCAAATTTAAATCCATATTGACAAGATTTATTATGATCAAAAATAACAGATGATGAAGGTTTATTTACATCTATTCCAGATTGTTTTGCTTTTTGAATTCTATTATATAAAAGCATATGCTCTTTTATTCTCTTCTCAAATGTACACTTAGATTCACCGATGTACTGTAAGCCACATCCACCTATCAATCTATAAATAATATAATTTTTATTAAACTTCTAAAAATAATAAAATTTATGTAAATTGTACTGTATTTTGATATACATATATATTGATTTGTATATTACATATATTGTGGAACGAATACAGATATCAAACTTTATATATATATATATACATATATATATATATATAGTATCATATCTATATATATATATATATATATATATATATATATAGAAATGATTAGCCGATGTATGTTTCAATTATTTACATTTATTTAATTGATTAGCAACATCTGATATTAACCATTAGAAGAAAAAGATCTGCAAACTTTTTTTTGCATATATAGTTAAAAAAGCTTTTCATATATTTTTTCATATGTGATGATAACTATTGTAAAAACACTTTTTGCACTATTAGGCTAGATCCCACAAAATATAAATTACTCCAGATGAAATGGGCATTAAATAAATATGCAGATCAGAAAATATTATATATTAAAGGTTAACACTCTATTTAAAGCAATAACAAAACAATTGTTCATTACAAAATATTATAATTGTCAGACATATATATATATATATATATATATATATATATATATGATATATATATATATATATAAACAAAAAAATAAAGACTTATAAATCCAATAAATAATATAATATTTCAACCAGAGGACTGGTTTTCATCAGAAAGAAAAAAAATACACAGTAAAATGGCGATAATCAAAAATTACAGATTTGGTAAAAGATTAAAAATTTAACAAAACCCCCCTGATTGGTCACAAAATCTAACACAGAATATCTACCCAATCAATGACAAAATTCAAACAAAAAAAAAAAAAACTACATTCCCTCCTAATCAAGCTTAAATTCTATTTAAATTAAAATAAATATAAAAATAAAAAATCCAAAATTAAAAATTAAAATATACATATGTGCATACAGAGAAAAATTAAACTATGCTCACACACAAAAAAATAGCTCAGCTATTTTTTTGTGTGTGAGCATAGTTTAATTTTTCTCTGTATGCACATATGTATATTTTAATTTTTAATTTTGGATTTTTTATTTTTATATTTATTTTAATTTAAATAGAATTTAAGCTTGATTAGGAGGGAATGTAGTTTTTTGTTTGAATTTTGTCATTGATTGGGTAGATATTCTGTGTTAGATTTTGTGACCAATCAGGGGGGTTTTATTAAATTTGTAATCTTTTACCAAATCTGTAATTTTTGATTATCGCCATTTTACTGTGTATTTTTTTTCTTTCTGATGAAAACCAGTCCTCTGGTTGAAATATTATATTATTTATTGGATTTATAAGTCTTTATTTTTTTGTTTTTATATGTATTTCCTTTGGTTAGTTTGTTATATATATATATAATACAATTCACCAGTATTTTGTTTTTTTAAGGTCACATGCATAAGAGAAAACAATAATTATTCATGTCGTCTCCACAGTTTATTTTGTTATACCCTGATATATTAATCTTTCAACTAAATCTTATTATACAATATTTTTTAATGATCAAGCACATTTGCTGTAGAATAAATCCCTAGCTTTAAATGCACTCCAAGTATACTCATATGTATGGCCATACTTACATATATAATATTTTTATTCATATCATAAGCTTAATGGCATAGCCACACAAATATATCTAATGGGATAATTTTTTTATTTTATTCTAGGGAGCACTCTTTTTAGGTCCACTTACCCACTTAACAATAATCCAAACTGACTGTTTAAAATTGATCTTTGTATCTGATCCGGATTTACTAGAGAAAACTTATTTAACTAAGGTAGTTCTTTGCATTTGACCCTCTAACTTATAGAACAAACTGTGAATAAAACAAACACAGAGATATAGTATAATAATAAATCATTTAATAATGTTTAGATTTTAATACATATAGAATTTAACTCATATAAATTAATGCATGGGTAAATATACATACAAAACGACTTTATTGAATTGTAAAATAAAACCTTTGACTTAAAATTTCTTTTTTTAAACTTGAACTCATTAACTATATTACAAGAATACCTATTAGTTTAAAGTGTATATTACATCTTTGATTGTTTATTATCAATCAGATGATGAAGTTTAGTCACACACTATGAAAATAAACAATGCCCATGATGCTGTTATAAACAAAAAAACACATAATGATGAAGCAAAAATTGAGGAAAGAAAAAGAAATTTCACAGAGATAGGGGTAAAGTTGTTAAAGGTTTAATACATAGGTGATAAGAATGGGCTTCATAATTAATAAATCTGGACTTATAAATAGGTACTTAATATAAAAGAATGTAAAAATATTTTATATAGTATCTTTTACATAAGCAGATGCTACTGAGCATAGAAAAATGACTAATTTTGAAGAAAATTGATTGTACTATTGAAATGCTAAAAGAACAGTTGAAAAAAAAGTGAAAGACTTTCTTGATACTTTAGAAGTTTGATGGAAGTTTCAGAATTATTTGTGTCATATTTAAATCAGGGATAGCATATATGTTTCATACTTTATGTTCCTACATTGTCAATAAATGGAGTAGTTTAAAAAAGCAGGGAATTAAATAATATCACTATATTCTTTGCATTGTTGATTATGCATGTAAATAACACTATATGGTTTGAAGCCAAAATGAATATTATGAGTGTGTTGATATCTGATCATGATGATTTTTATATTGGGTTTGAATGGAGAGTGTTTCTTTGTTTTAAGGTTATCATATTATACTGATAGGTCATAGTTCTTATCTCAGCACTGTTCCAAACCATACAATTTTTATATTTATCAGCCTTTAAGATTTAAAAGTGACATAGGCATAGTCTTATATTTGTCAGCATCAGATGCTGAAAAATAATACAGCATATTTTGATATTTGTCAGCCTCTAAGTTTTGTATTAAAGCAAGGCTTTACTTAGATGCATTGTTAATTAAATGATTTTGTTGATATTATATTTATGTTTGAGATATCTCTCTGGTATTCATATTGCACAATAAACTCACTGTTAGTATGAAATTTTCTTGTTCACCTCAACATCACAGGCAGATGTTCAGGTCCAATAAACAGTTTAAATTGATTTAATGAAACAATTTTTTTATATAAATACTTATGTACTGAATTTGTAAGGCTAACATTATTTGTTGTAAAATTTAAAGAAATTGTTTCTTTTTGTGTAAAAAAAAATGATTGACATTTATGGATAAATTCATCTTTATTTTATTGCTAAATGGAAAAGAAGAGCAAATATAACCATCACTTCTGAGTTTACAGGCATTACCTTTATGCTATTGTTTTTAATATTTTATTTGTTATTTATAACAAAATATTAAAATATATGGACATAGAATAAATTTGAAAGTAGTTTTAAAATATTAAAAATAAGTGTAAATATAGAATGTTAGTATTTTATATTTTTGAAATAAATAATATTTTTTTTTAAAACAAAAACACTGTTACAGAAACCAACAACCACTTTTAAATTGTCTGCTTTTTAAAAAAACACACATCATCATCATGTTTTTTACTGCATAGAATCAAAATGTTATAGGATTTTTAATGTTAATATCACACATTTTAAAGGAATTAGGAAACCCTCCAGAATACTTTACTTGATCTTTCCAACATTGTAGCTGAGTAGACAAAGAAATGCTTAAAAATTTAACCTTGATTCTGTTGATATATTCATCACTATTGAATGCCTAAAAAAATATTTGAAATTTACTAGCTAAAAAAGAGGAAAATCATTCATCTAAACTAATTATCCCATAGAAATCTGCTTCTGCAAATTAATCTGCGAATGTGCCTATTTTAAATTCTCAGAAAAACATTGCATGTAAACTTTCATAGGAAAACTGCTTTGGAATCAACCAAAAGAAGCTAAAATATTATATTACCAGCAAACATTAAAATTTAATGTTTAATGATCATATTCCCTCATTTACTGATACAAAATATCCTCAAAGAGTTATTGTAAATTACAAATATTTTCCCTCTTGTGCATGATTTTCATTTAGTTTTCTTAATTGCATTATAAAACATTCTTATTTGTAATTTTAATCTAATACTGTATAAATAAAAAGAAATAATATAGCCTTTTATGCTTTGTTGAATAAAGTTCTTTGAAAGCTGCTGCTGCTAATAATAATAATAATAATAATAATAATAATAATAATAATAATAATAATAATAATAATAATAATAATAATAATAATAATAATAATTTTAATAATAATAATAATAATAATAATAATAATAATAATAATAATAATAATAATAATATTATTATTATTATTATTATTATTATTATTATTAGTAGTAGTAGTAGTAGTATTACATATTATTATTATTATTATTAGTAGTAGTAGTAGTAGTAGTAGTAGTAGTTGTAGCAGTAGCAGTAATAATAATAATAATAATAATAATAATAATAATAATAATAATAATAATTGTAATAATAGAAGTAATAATAATAAAAATAATAATAATAATAATAATAATAGTAATTGTAGAAATAGTAGAAGTAATAATAATAATTGTAGTAATAGTAGAAGTACTACTACTAATACTATTGCTACTACTACTAATATTATTGCTACTACTACTATTATTACTATTACTACTACTTATAATAATTTTATTTATTTTGTTCAATGAAATAAAACAAAAACATCACAAATATTTAAAGGCTTCAAACAAAATCTTGTTTGGGATACATATTAAAAATAAAATTAAATAAAAATACAATCAAAAACTCAAAGAACAGTTTGGAGGCATTAGTGAACGATTTAAATGGATAAATATTAAGTATAAAAGATCAGCCTAGTTTTACTTTATTATATTGTTACAAACATTTTTCGTTATATTGAAATGACATTCAGATCAATTAGACCTTATTTCTTGTATAAATTTTATTAAACAACAATTTAAGAATAAATCATATTTAATCTTCTACTAGTTACCAAAAAAATTTGGTGAATGTTTGAGAATTTATTAGAAAGCGATTATTTTATAAACACAAACTCTAAAGAATAAGTTTTACTTTAAAAAATATCAAAAATAACTCTATATTGATATAGTGATTACATCAAATAAACCAAATGCAATATAAATATCTCGAACAGAAGAGGGCAGAGATCTACCAAAAATAATGCGCAAAGTATAATTTTGCAAAACAC
>JAQFVV010000061.1:742500-892911 GCA_028023455.1 Epiperipatus broadwayi | reverse complement strand
TATTGCTATTTATAATATTAGTATTAGAATAATGATTAAATATTGTCAATTCCAACTCATTTTATAATAATGTGTGTGTATGTAGCAAATTTTAATTTGATTTAAATAATAATACAAATAAAAACAAAACCATAAATGAAATAAAAAGTATCCTTATTAACATTATATCAGCACATTGATTAATTTGTAAAGTGATTGGAAATTCTCTATTCAAGCAATTCTCTTAGAATAATTTCAAAATTTACTATCTTAACTGACTGTCAGATCTACTAGTTTAATATGGATTTAAATAAATTTCTTTTAGAGATTTATGCTTTGAAAACTAGGCTTTAGAAAAGTTCATTTGTGTGGAAAAAGGAAGTAATGAAATCTTTATTAAAATCATTAAGCATGAGTTTCTGTATAGTCTTTCTTGATTATTACCAGTCTATCTCGTCCAAATTCTAAAGTATCTGGAGGGGTGAGATAATAATATTTTTAAATATTATTTTTTAAAAGCATTTGATTTTTGAATTATCAAATGTTCAAATGAATATTATTGTTAAAAATCTAAAATTGACATAGTTAATAATAAAAATTGTTAAACAAATCTTAATCCTCTTATATAATATATCAAAAATAAATATCTCTAAGCAGTTTATTTATATATGGACTATAAAAAAAAAATCAACAAGCTTCTCAAATTTTTTGAATACATTTTATCCTATAAAGAAATTTAATTCTGTCGAAATAAAAAATATTTTTATAGATATATACAGAAACAAATACTTCTAGTTAAAGAACTAACTAATTCCACAAAGGCTAAAAATAACTTGAATCTCAACATTAATTTTGGAATCAGTTTATTTTCTCAAATATTTCTAAAATAAATCAGTTGTTATTGTTATTTTAGTAATCAGTGCATAGCTAACTCAATTTGTCATTTAGAACTAATTATACCATGTTTAGAAGCTATTATTATGTGGATAAAAGTATCAGAATAATTGTTTATATATGTGATTGTTTGCTGAGTTTAAAAGCAAAAAAAGAAAGTATTGATTATGTTATAATATTGACCACCGTCAATTATTAAGGAGTAGGTGATTTGGCATGTCTCCTATGGTTAATTGCTAAATTTAAAGATTTGTTTTATCATTACATTAGCCTTAATAAGAAAACGTTAATAAACCTAGAAGCTATAGAAAATAAAATCATGCTAATAAATTGAAGCCTTTACAGGTATTTTTTCGATATTTTTTTTTCTTTACTACATTCACCTAAAAATAAAAATCTTTAATTTTTAATATATAATCAACGAAAATCACCTAAACCGTAATTCTCCAATTTTAAATATTTGTTATTATCAAAAAAGCAAAGTATGATGTAAAACATGATTATTTTATTTACATCAGAGATAATCGCTCATGAGGTTTTAATGAATTAATTTTTATTATAAATTTTACCGTATCCAGTTAAATACAGTAGTGAGGTAATGGCCACAATGTCATTGAATCAATGTATACTCTTTCCATATGACAAATTATACAATTTTATTATTATTATTATTATTATTATTATTATTATTATTATTATTATTATTATTATTATTATTATTATTATTATTATTATTATTATTATTATTATTATTATTATTATTATTATTATTATTATTATTATTATTATTATTATTATTATTATTATTATTATTATTATTATTATTATTATTATTATTATTATTATTATTATTATTATTATTATTATTATTATTATTATTATTATTATTATTATTATTATTTAAAGTTTTATAAATATCTAACTTTAAATGTCGTAACTATAATTCAAGTAACTTTCATTATAGTGATCTAATGGGAGTTTGATATTTTGTAGGATTTACAAGATTTATAATTTAACATTTGTATAACTACATTCTTCATACATTTTGGATGGGAATAAATTTTTAAAAAGAGTTGTTTACATACTAATAAAGTCAGCATTAAATTAACTTGGTATTATAAATTGCTTAGCATAAAATAAAGCTTAATATATATTTTAAAAGTAGTTTTAAATAAACCTAGGTAAGATGTTGAAAACCTGCTGAAAGATATAAAACAAATCATTACTCTAATGTATTTGAAATAAATTAAAATAGTTAATTAATAAATTGTAAAAAACTATTTACAAAATTACACACACAAACATATAATAAATTATGAAAATGATTAGTAATAATTATCTAATATTTCAAATGCAAATAAATATATTTTTAGTAGGATGAATCTGAATTACATCAAACATTTTATTACTTTTTAAAATGCTGAAAAATTTAAAATTCAAGTGGATTATTTGCGATATTTTGAGTTTTTAATTTAGCAGTATTGTTTCATTTAATATAGTATTTTTAAAAATAGATTAATATATTAAAACTGACTTTTTTGATCTTGACTTTTTTTGATAAAACATGTTTGATATTTTAAAAGTATTAAATAACTGTCTAGTTATTTATCGATTTTAAAAAAATCTTCTACTACTATCCTATTTGTTTAAAGATGTGATTGTATGATAATTTTATTACTTAAATCAATAGAAACTAGACGCAGAGAGACCATTGAAAATATTTTTTGCTCTATGTATATATTTTGACATACTTAAATAGATCACAATCAATAAATATTTCATTAACTTTGCATTTATGATTTCCATTAAGATTATTTGTGCAAGTAGTATTTATATTTTTTTATATTATATCTTTACTATTTATTTTTTACATCAATTTTTTTTTCATTGATTCCATAGTAGTGTCTATACCTACCTGATCTATATTTTGTTATTCAGCTGTCATTTCCATAAAAAACACTTAATTTAAGTCACTATTTTAACAGTGTTACTATTGATAAGTATTAGTATTTGTTTACTATAAAATCAAACTTAATTTTATTTCAAAAATTATTATACTGTAATAAAGATCTCATTATGATAGATTTATGCTGTTAACTATTAATCATCTTCTTCCTTCTTTTCCTATGCATTGATTTCACTTTAGCATATTATACCAATTACAACTTTCTTAAACACTTTATCAATACAATTTATTTATATAAAAACTAACGGTTTTGACTGTCCTGCAGTTATCATCAGGGCTACAATATTCAAATATATAATTATATAATTAATACACTTATACACATATTCATATGCAATACACAAGAATAATACAAAAATAAAATATACATTTCAACATGAACACTATCAATTATCATTTCCCATTTTATTACTTTACTGTTAAATAATTTTATCCACATTTATTTTATATCACTTTATTTAATTTTCTTAAAAAAATATTATTTGTTATAATTATAACTTAAACATTTACTGTATTATTTAATACATATTATTGTCATTTTACTTAAATTACAAAATCAACTTCCAACATTTCTTATTTTTATTAAATATTTTATAATTATCAATTAACTTTCCCCATATTACAAATTACTTTTTTTACATTACAAAAAATGCCTACATTTTTACAGGTTTATTTCTAAAAACCAAACTGACAAAATTTTCAAAGTTTGTACACTTGTTTAACATTTCATTCTATTGTCATTTTCTTCAACTTTATTTTTTTAATCTTTTTTCACATTCAAACTATTATTAATATTAATTGCTTATAAAATTATTATCTCTATCCAAAATCCCTATTAGATTTGGTTTTATATTCTTGCTCAATATTGCCTCTTCAATTTTCCTATCCCATTTATTATTTGTATAAATAATTATTTTTATATTATCTTTCTCAAATCCTATTATTTTTATTCATTAGAAACAGGTCATAGGTTTGAAACAGATAATATAAAATCATTAATTATACAAATAATAGAAGGGATAGGAGAAATTAAAGAGGCAATATTGATTAAGAATATAAAACCAAATCTTTATAGGGATTTTGGAATAAAGACAATAATTTTATAAGCAAGTATTATTAATAATATTTTGAATTTGAAAAAAGTTTAAAAGAATAAAGTTGAAGAAAATGATAATAGAGGTTGGTGTTAAACATGTGTACAAATTTTGAAATTTTTGTCAGTTGCATTTTTAAAAATAGGATTGTAAAGAAGTAGGTAATTTTTATAATGTAAAAAAGTAATTTGTAATGTGGGAAAAGTTAATTATTATAAAATATTTAATAAAAATAAGAAAATTTAGAAGTTGATTTACAATATAATTAAAACAATAATAATATGTATTAAATAGTAGAATAAATGTTAATGTTTTATAATTATAATAACTAATATTTTAAAAATAAAATAAAATAAAGTGATATAAAAATAAATATGGATAGAATTATTTAAGAGTAAAATAATAAAAATGGGAAATGATTATTTATAATGATCAGGTTAAAATGTATATTTTTATTTTATGTATTTAATTATGTATATGTATATAAGTGTACTAATTATATAATTATATATTTGAGTTGAAACTGTTACTTTTGATATAAATAAATAATATTGATAAAGTGTTTAAGAAATGTGTAAATGGTATGAACTATTTATTAATCATATTTTAATGTCATATAATGATATTGTACCTCTTTTTTATATTGAAATATTTTAGAAATATCTTCACTCATGAAGTTGTAGCATCTGATCTTAAGAATGCTTTAATTGTGCCAATGTTAAAAACAAAGAGAGTAGTTATGGTAATTATTATGGAATATCAATATAAAACCACTATAGCAAAAGTACTTTCAAAATTTTTGTTGGATATATTGCTGCCAGTTAAATATGAATGCTTACTAGAAACTCAATGTGATTTTAAACATTAAGAAGTACTACAAATATGATTTTTGTTGCCAGGAAAATGTACAAAAAAGTATCAGAAACAAATGAATAATTTATATATTTTGCTTTTATTCATTAAAAGAATAGGTTTATTGCATTGTTTTATACACAAAAATGTATTTGTATTACACAGCATTTACATGATGGAATGAAAGGAAATGTTACTATAGGTATAAATTCTGAAACATTTGAAATAAATACTGGTGTTAAACAAATATTTTTGTTGGTGGTTCAGATATAAAGATAAAATTTCAAGTTTGATGATGGAAATTTTAATTTGAATTGATTAAAAAGCACAAACAAGATCTTCATATTCTTGGACTCTGGCTTTATAGTATGATGATGATTGTGCCTTTTTTCAACTCAAATGATGAATGTGGGAATGTTCTTAATGTTTTAAGTGCAACTTATAAAAATCTCAGTTTAAATTAATGTTTAAAAACTTGAGTTCTTTATCTGCCAGTAATAGAAAAATATTCTCAGAATCTTTCAGATTAGATGGATATCAACTTAAGAATATAATGCAATTTAACTTCCTTGGTAATTTTAGAATTAGAAAAATGGATTTAGATATTGATATTTGGCATAGACACAAATGTGCTTCTGCTTTTAATAAATTAAATACACAGTATTTCATTATATGGAAATGGCCACTCCAACTAATTTAAAGCTATTATTTTATCCAATTTATTATATGGATGTAAAATTTGAACACTATCAGTGGAGCCTAAAGGCATTTGAAAAGTTTTATATAATGATGCTCTGTAAATTTTTTAAATTGCAATGGCAAAATTGTTCTTCAACTTTCAAAATATGATATTCAGTTCACTATTGTTTACTATATATTCATTGTATTGGACAATAAAATATGGATCCTTTATATAAGAATGGTTTATGGTAAACTTGAAAATGAGTTTTGTAGGAGAAGTAGAACCTAGTTATATTATAAGGATTACCATAAAGATACTAAGTACTGCAATGTTATTGGTTTTCATTGTGAAGATATGATAGACAATTCAAGATATTGCGGAATTACACATAGTAGTAGAGTATCTTAAAAATAAAGGTTTTCTGTTGATGAAATTGAAAGGTAGCATTGTAAATTAACAGATAAATAGGAAAATTAATTCAACATCATTTATATGCAGATATATTTATATTTTATAGATTGGTTTATAGTCACTGCAAAATTCATTGTTAAAATTTCTCACTCTCTCACTTTATTTTTTCTTTTCTGTTTATAGAGTTGGATTGATGGTATTCATTTTTGAGTGGCTGTTTATTATTATTACATTTTTTCTTCACATTTATTCTTATTTTATGACATTATTTACTATAAAAGTATAATGAGATGTTTGAGAAAATACTTTAGCAAATCATTTTATTGAAAAATTCTCTGTTATTTAAAATTATTCTGTTTATTTTATTTCTCTTATTTATTCCCAGAATACATTTTATGATATTGCAGTTGATCATGCATGAACATAAAATATCAATAAGACAATTAAGAAATAGGAAAAATAATCCTATAAACTAATCTCAAACTTTATTTAAACATAAGTATTCATTGTTTCACAAAGCAAAATTGATTGTTGTAAAATCAGAAGACTGTATTTAATGAATAGAAATATACATTTAAACTAAAAAAAAATAAAATTGAGTGAATTTATACTAATATTTTATCATTAATTTTATTCTAAACAAGATTATTAGCCAAGCACTATTTAAATGTTATACTCAACAGCACCAGTCAGTTTTCGCTGGTATAAACAATATAATATTAATACTGTAATAAGATGTGCTGTGAACATTACGAATATTGATATGTTCTAAAGTCATTGAAAACTCGATTTTAACAAAAGAAAATGTGCATTCTTTTATATGCCCAAGAGATTAAGTGAAACTTTGATTTGAATTACAGCATTTTTTTAACTTTAACTTGATATGTTCTATTAAAAAATGAGAGTTTGATCTTTCAACAGGTCGTAAATTACTTATGAAAGAGCATCCATAAAGGGTGTGACTATCTACCATTCAAGTGACTTAAACTTTCCAGCTAGGTGGAGCAATTTTAATTATAGATTTATGGGATTATTTGTAATAAAATATATTACTCCGAATTAGCCTTTATTCAAATTTCGACTAAATAGTATCTTTTATAGTATTACATTTACAATTATCTATTACTGTAGGAAGTAATTTTTGTTAAAATGTTAGACCATTTTTCTTCTTTTGTGAATATTTTTAGAGTAATCAAATGATGAACTTTGAATATAAAATTTTAAAAAAAAAATTTGAACAAGTTGGCAACATTGAACATTTGATTTTTTTTGTTGCTAACATATTTTTTTCAAAGTACTATAAATATACCGGGTGTGGTTTAATTTAGATTTTGTATTAAAAAAATAATCAATTTACTTTTTTGTAAATACATATTAAAGAAATAAAATTATGATCCATTTGATTTTTTCAAATATATTACATTTCTTCCTAACTATCTTTTTATTGTTGTGGATTTATAAATAGATAAGAATAGTTTGTGGTTGTACAGTTAGTTATTTAGTTAGTTGTTCAATATTCCTATATTGTGTTTGTGTATGTATTTTTTAAAAAGATGACTTTTTTAATTGTATCTTTAGTGAGAATATATTGAGAAATAATTTAAAAAATATAAATAATCTTTTACGTACGTGTAAATATAGCATAAGCCCAGTATTTACAAATATATAAAATTATAAGACATAAAAATATAAACATTAAAAATAAATATAGGGGATTTGAACTCAGACATTCAAGAACTTTTCAACTATCCACACTATGCCACATTACTGATACACATGACCAGACACATGTAGAAAATATAAATAATCACCAATATGTATATTTCATGCAGAGCTATCACTCATAAGTTGGTCCAGATTATCAAATCTCACACACATATATAATCAGTTCTCAGTTTATATTAAAAAGCAAATCTTTATACTTCAATGGATAGGATTCACTGTACTCTAACCTTCAACTCTTTAGCCATTGATCCCATTGAAAATCTGATGATGAAAATCACAAATGCCATGCTGATGTCAATATTGTTGTTACGTCCATGTTGATCTCAAGTTACCCTGACCCCTCATGTATTGGACCCTAACTATTTAACTACATAGAAGAGGAATGAGCAGGATGCAGGCTTAATGTAGGATATTTGAAATAGACAATATTCATATACCTGGAGCTCAATGGTAAATATAGATTATTTGCACTCAGACCATCAAGCACATTTCAACTATCCACATTATATCATTCCACTGATACACCTGAAAAAACTACATACATGTAGGTGAGATAAAAAATCAACAATATACATATTTCATGCTGAAGCAGCACTCATCAGTTCATCAAGATTATCAACTCTCACACCTATACCTAATGAGAGCTTGGGGTTTATATTAAGATAGTAAATCTTCATACTTTAATGGACAGGCTTCAATCTATTCAACTTCCAATATTTCAGCCATCCATACCATTGGAAATCCTGATGATGGAAAGCTAAAATCTCATGTTGATGCCAAAATTTTTGTTATGCTCATGTTGATCCTCAAGTCATCTCTGACCCCTCATGTATAGGTCTTTATCCATTTAAATACACAGAAGAGGGATGGGTAAGATGCAGGCTTAGAATGTGAACTATTTGAAATACAGGTATTCTTTGTTTTAACTGGAGCTTAATTGTAAACAAAGGGGATTTAAACTCAGACTTCTGAGCACATTTTAACTATACACTGTATCCTTTTCGTACCACCCTGATCCACAAGCCCATGCACATGTAGAAAAAAACAAATAACCACCAATATATAAATACTTCATGCTGAACCAACATTCATCAGTTGGTCCCATGATCACACAGATATATAATTATTGCTCAGTTTATATTAAGATAGTAAATCTTCATACTTTAATGATCAAGCTTCAAACCACTTAACCTCCAACTCTTCAATTATCCATCCCATTGAAAATATGATGACCGGAATGCTCAAATTCCATGTTGGTACCAATATTGTTGTTATGCCCATGTTGACTTCAAGTCACTCTGACTTCTTATCTTATAGGATCTTATCCATTTAAACAAGTATAAGAGGGATGGGAAGGATGCAGGCTTAATATATAATATTTGAAATACAGGCACTCTCTCATATACCTGGAGCTAAATTGTAAATATAGGAAATTTGAACTCAGACTTTCAAGCACCCAACTATCTACACTATCTCACACCACTTATACACATGAACACACACATGTATAAAAGATAAATAATCACTAGATACATTTTTCATACTGAACCAGCACTCATCAGTTGGTCCAGATTATCAATTTGCACACACACACACACACACTATATATATATATATATATATATATATATATATATATATATATATATATATATATATATATAAAATCGAGTGCTTAGTTTATACTAAGATAGCAAATCCCTATATTTGCAATTAAGCTCCAGGTATTTGAAGAGTGCCTGTATTCAAATATTACACATTAAGTCTGCATCCTGCCCATGGCTCTTCTTTGTATTTGAATGGATAAGATCGTATACATGAGGGGTCAGAGTGATTTGAGATCAACATGGGTATAACAAAAATATTGACATCAACATGGGATTTTGAATTTTTATCATCAGATTTTCAATGCTATGGATGGCTGAAAAGTTGGAGGTTGGAGTAGATTTAAGCCTGTCCATTAAGGTGTGAAGATTTGCTATCTTGATATAAACTGAGCACTGATTATATATGTGTGTGTGAGAGTTGATAATATGGACCAACTGATGAGTTCTGGTTCAGTACAAAATATGTGTATTGGTGATTTTTTATTTTTCTATTTGTGTGGTCATGTGTATCAATGGTATAAGATAGTGTGGATAGTTGAAAGTTTCTTGAAGGTCTGAGTTCAAATCCCCTATATTTACAATTAATCTCCAGGAATATAAAGGGTGCCTGTATTTCAAATATGACATATTAAAAATAAGTTTTTAAAAGAATTATTTTATTGCCTTGAGATAAGAAATATGCTACAATAAAAAGATATATATATATATATATATATATATATATATATATATATATATATATATATATATATATATATATATATATATATATATATATATATATGAAATAATAATAATAATTAAATATTCTCATTATAATATTTAACATTTAATAAATTTTAAGAGGGTAACTCTATTATTCACTTTTATCATTTACAGGGATACTCTTAATATTTAAATCTTTTGTTTAATTTACATTAAATCTTTTTAAAAAAAGTATTAAATTAACTTACAACAACAAAAAAGCATCATTCTTTGCATAAACAATCAAACAAAAAAAAAAACATATTACAAAAATACTATCTAATTTGATTAAAGTAAAATATATATTGGTAAAAGTTGCCAATTTTAAACTAGGAAAAATAAAACATTAAATTTGTTTAAAGCAAGATATATATGTCCAGAAAATATAAAGTAGGACTGCAAACTTGGAATTTTTATATTTTGCTGCAGTAATAATTTTCAATTCTCATATTTAAAATATTTTTGTTTAATTTACATTAAACCTTAAAAAAATTGGTAGATCAACCAATTAAAAAAAGCATGAGCCTTTACAAGATTGGATGCAGCTGGTATATTATATATATATATATATATATATATATATATATATATATATATATATATATATATATATATATATATATATATATATATATATATGATGCAGCTAGTACATATATATTAAATTAAACATCTACCTGAATACTATTTTTTGTTATTATTCTTATAGTTATTACTGTATTGGTTATTTTTGTACATTCTATATTGTAATTGGTAAATAACTATTTGTAATGAAATAATTAAATAAATGAATAAATAAATTTTTTATATATATATATATATATATATATATATATATATATATATATATATATATATATATATAATTTGTTAAAAGATTGTCAGTCACTGCTGACAACATAAATTGATTAAATTTATTTTCAGAATCTCATATTGATTTCATATATTGAGTCTTTTGCACAGTTTATCAAATTGTGAGGCTTTCTTACTAATAAATTCCATTCTCATACTTGAACTATTTTGGATGCTTACAGAATCCTAATATGTTCTTCTACTGGGATCAGTGCAATACCTTAAGTCAATGTTATTTTAACATTTAATCACCATTTCAACTTATGTCTTTTAAATCTTAAAGAGAACAAAGAATCTTTGCTTCTCCTACTGACAGATTTCAACTAAATCTCTTTATCACATCACAGCAGGAATATCTGTAATTTACTTTTTTAATAGAGATGAGTAATAACAAGTGTGTTGTAAAAAAAATATCCAGATTGCAAAGTTATTTTTACTTTTTTTTTTTTAGTTAAAAAAAAAAATAATTCATCAAAACATTTTTTGTTCACACACATATGATTATTTATATATTAAATCAAAAAATTTCATCTATTTCTTTTTTAAAACAAAAACATTTGGCAATATTTGTATAAATATTTATTCAGTATAATCATATACTTGCAAATGCCAAACAATTTGTGTGCATAAAATTCATTTTCTCAGAAAATATAAAGCTAAAATGTGTATATATATAATTACGATTTTAGTATTGAATAAGTATATTTTTTGTAAAATTTATTAAGTTTATTTAAAATAATAATTGAACTGCCCTCGTGCCGCCATTTTCAATTTTTTTGTTTACTCTAAGAAAATGGGCCATATATCCAACAATAACAACTAAAGAGCAAGCTTAAATCAACCTATATATTTTAATGTAACTTGATTTTTTAATAACTAACATTAACATCACAATTAAAATATGATTTATCATTGTGCATGTAACGTGTTTTTTATTCATATATTGAACTATTTCCATCATCTAATATGGAGTTTTCAATGTCTTTAGAAAAAAAAAACTCTATTTAAATATTCCAAAATGCATTCAATTGTTAGTAATAGCACACAGGTCATATACTAACATGTGTACTATTACTAATAGTTGGAAGTATTTGGGGTATTTAAATAAAGTTACATTTTCTGAAGACATTCAATACTCATATTAGATGACGGAAATAGTCCAACATATAAATAAAACTAAAACACCATATCACAAACTTCAGTGAAAAATAACATGTATTTATTTTAGAATTTTAGAAGTGAGTAAACTATTTCTAAACTATAAACGTAATATAAGTTATTTAAAAATAAATTTACATTAAAATATATAGTCTGATTTAAGTTCGTTCTCTGGCTGCTACTGTTTTAGATGACTCTAAATAAAGTGATCTAGAAAAGTAAAGAAGTGATCATTTTTTTACTATAAAAAGATATTGAACAGGGAAGCTAGAGAAGAGATCAATTAGAGACTTTATATATAGGTGGTAAAAGTTTGGAGATGAAGGTCTTTGAAGTGTCATGAAAAATATGCACAATCAAAACAATGATTAACTTATACCTGTATCTTCAATACTGAAAGTAAAACAATCAAATCTCAACAACTCACTCATGGACTTATTAAATTTAATTTTGTATTTTTAACAATTAATTACAGTATTATTTCCCATTTTCCAATCATTTGTCCTTTTAACATATCCAGGGTCATCAACTTAGAATGCAATTTTATTCATATAATAAATAAACTTTATTTTCTAAATATTTTTTATTTATATATAGGCTTTCTCCCAAAATGACTTGAAGATTATTTAATGACTTTATAATCACTCAGACACATTTTCAAACTAAGTGAGTTTTCTATTCTCTGTTGTTTTTTTTTTGGCTCTATTTTTTGGTTTTTGCTTTCAAATAATCAATATTTGAATTCAACAATTTCTCTGATAATCTGTCTAGAATACTTTCTTGTATTAACTGTATGATTCTCTTTTTTCATCCTTTAAATTTTAAACTTCTCACTTTTGGTACTGTCAGGTAAAACAATTTTATATTTAATTCCTCTTAAACTGACATTTTTATTATCTATATTTCTGATATTTGTATAGTATATTTTATTTTCTATGTTAATGGTTTCTTCACTTTTGTTTTTAATAATATTATGTATACATTTAGTCATATGATCAGCCAAGATACATACCTCCACATTCAAGAATTGGTTAATGAGTTGCATACATTGATTACACTAATGAATCTTGCACAATATAATCACCAACAGTTGCTTGTATGCACTTTCCCAGGCATATCAAAAAACCATCAAGCAATTTAAAGAATATCTTGCCATTAAAAAAAGAGTTTGTTCTCATCAGCACACTTAGACCCAGATATATATTTGCTGAACCCAGAGTCACCCACCAACACTAAACATTTTTATGACACTTCAAGTTGATGTTAATATGTGTGCAGAATATAAAAGCATTAATCCTGTATGCCAATATTTCAAGCAGAAATTTCAAATTTTTATTTGGGCCATCTTATACCAACAATCCATTCCCAACTCATCCAATTTGCTGACAAGCTTTCCATCATAAATAACTCATGACAGACAGGTTCCAATTGAATTTCTGCTCTTGTTTTTGCCCATCTTAGACACTTTACTGTATTATACATCTATGAATTGTCAAATTATCTATCCCAAAAGACCACAGTAAAACTTTAAATCCTTTCTTAATTGTAACAGTTATGAAAAACAGGCTTAACCTCTACTCATTACCAATCTTCATCCAATTTTCATGGGGATACTGAGAATAAAAATACTGGAAAAAGTTGTAAAGATCATTGAGATCCATACCTACTTTCTCTAATTCCAACATACACTTTGCATATAAAAAGCTTATTTCTCCCACATGCTGCTATGTTGTTTAAAGCAGTCTTCAAATTAGTTCAAAACAAAATAAATATTCCCCTGCTTGCAGTTCATCTATATATAAAGTCTACATTTGATTCTGTATCTACTCCCATTCTTGGCCAATACTACTATTCAAAGTACTCTGCTTTACTTAATTAATAACTTACTGCAGAGCAGAGAGATATGTATCACTCTTTATGGGGAAAGTTGCCATCAATCATCCTTATGCAATCTGTGTCTCAAGGCTCACCTCTTAATGCACTGCTCTTCATTTCTAAATAAATCCCATATTAAAGCATATACAACAGAACCTTTCAGGTATACAAATTTGTACACATTCATCAATATATTCCATGCTTGGCATATATGGATAATTTCACTGTCTTTCTGCCATCATGTAAGCATTTCACCATAGTGCAGAGCATCCTCAATCAATATACTGTCACATATAAACTTAGATTTAACATGAATAAAACAGCATCATGGTTTATGTACATCAATAAATTATACACTCAAATATTCTAAGATAAGGCAACCCCTTTTATAGCTTTCCCATTTTACATGGGATCACTTCCAATAAAGAACATCTTTCAAAACAAGCTCAAAGAATGTACCACATGGATTACCAATTTCCTCTCCATATCTTATCTCTCCCTTTATGATAATATTTACCTATGCAATATACTCAATCTCTAAGATTGCATATTTTTTTCTTATTGTTAAATTTTCAAATTCATTTAATTCTGACATCTCATTTCTCTGCAATAAGGTGACATGGAGCAGAAAGACAGTTTAATCTCAGGTAAGAGACTTAGTTCCCCCATTAATATTTGGGCCTTCACAGTACCCCAGTGTTCTATATCAAAAAGCCATAAATTCTATTGCATCAATTATTCCAAAGTTCCCAGCACTATGGTGACTGTTACAAGTATTCCCTACTAATAGACCTACCTTTCTATCAGTATCATTTCTCACCACACTTTCCCAATCAATCCTATCAGCATATAACCGATTGATGTTTTCCATGACTAATAAAAACACATACTGGCAAACATATACTATATTATTATTATCATCATCATCATTATTATCTTTCAAAGGACATTATTTAAAAATATAAAATGTTATCTTTCTTCTTGCTTTTATATAGTATTATATTAAAATTACAAATAAGAATTTTTTATAAAAAGTCAAAAATTCACAATTTCATTCAGCTGGCTTTGACCTGTGGAATTGCAGTGGAGAAAAATGTCATTCTTTGATTTTTGGTTTTTCTTTTCAGATATTTTAATCTTGATTCATTTTATTATTAAAACCTTGAGACCAGTTGACAGTAGGAGTTCTTTGATTTGTTAATCTTTTGTCTCTTTGACATATTTTATCCACTTCATGTTTAAATGTGTTTGGGTGCCTTCTTGGTTTATTGTGGTATAAGTCACATCTTGTGCACCATAGTGCATATAGGATAAATATGCTGATCCTGATATCAGCAAAGTCTCATTTTATGAATGATGCAAATAGGCAATTAATTTTTATTATTTTAATTTTGAAGATTATATATATATATATATATATATATATATATATATATATATATATATATATATATATATATATATATATATATATATATATATATATATATATATATTGACAGTTTCTTTTATATCTTAAAAAATGTTATGTTGGAAGTGAATTGAGGTCAATTTTTAGTAAAAAGTTATAACATTTCAGTTCAAGTGTCCAGAAATTGAATTTACAGCAAAGTTGTTTTTGGTGATGTTGGCATTTTTTTTCATTGCCTTATAGTGGGTGTACATATGAATGGATTTTCCAAAATTTTTAATTTGATTTGCAGTAGTTTGAAAACCAATTTTTTTATAGATAGCAATGGAATGAGTAATGTTTTCATGTATCATTGAATTGGAAGTGTTTTATATGTGGGAGTGATTTTACAGACTGTTTTTAGATATAGGAATTATTTTGCATAAAAAGAGATTATGTTAATTGCTTTTTTGCATACAGAATGTTAGAATTAAGTGAAGCTGTAGCCCATTTTGTGTGAGTGAATTTTTGCTGAAGTTTCCTGCAAAATGTGTCTATTTGGTTAATAAAAGCTTTGCTATATAATGTTATTGGAGTATAATATGTAATTTTTATCATGACATGTTAAAAAGTCATATCTTAGCATGAAGTGAGAGGAATGATTTTGTTATTGAATTAACTGTACTTCATATTTTGCTTTTGAGTGTATTTTGTATAAGTGACCACATTGGTGAATGTCACAAGGTGAACTGGTATACAAGGAATGGTTTAAGTTTATGGGATTTTTGCATGTTGAATGTTAATTTGTAATCATTTTTATAATCTGAAAAAAACTTCAGAGATTTGTGAATGTAATATTTTGATGGCAAAAGAAATTGAGATATTATCCATGTAAGTTATACATGAGATATTGTTGTTTTGTCCGTTAATGTAAATTTCAGGTATTTCATTCTCTATGATGCTAATTAGAGGGCTTATGTAAGCTGTGAATAATAAGGCACTAGGAGGGGTGCCTTGCAGGAGGGATTGATGTGGTACAATTGGAATTGGAGTTTTGCTAGTTAAAGTATTGTATATATCTCAATTTAATAACAGGTTAATAAACAAATATAAGTAGGCCTTTGATATGTTTATTTTTTCTAGGATTTTAATAAGTGTATTTATCTGTATCATGTCAAAGGCTGCTTCAATATCTTTCTGAATCACAACTGGACTATATACTTTATTATCTCTTACTGTTTCTATAATTATTTTGAATAGAAATGCATTTTGCTCTGATGATGACTCTTTTTTTAAACTGCATTTTAAAACATTTTGATATAATGTAGGACTCAATTTTGTCCTTGATCATTGACATTATTATTTTGATGCCTAGTGGAGACATTGAAAATGGATGTAAGTTTGTTAGCATGGAAATGTTTTTTTTTTTTCTTAAATGGTACAACTAATATTTGATAGAGTCCTGGCATTGAGTAAATGGATTAAGTTAAAAAATTTGTAAGATAAGTCATCTATTTGGCTGTAAATTTATTTAGATACACATATACCAATTTAGTGATCCTGTATATTTCTGGATGGCTTGATTATGATATTGTCTCTATTTTTTGTACAAAGTCATTAAGGTAAATTGGATTTTTTTCTACTTCACTATAACAAAAAATGTGATAGATTGATAGGGATTTTCTGTAACATTTCTTTAAAATAAGTGAATATTTGTACCAGCATGAAGTCTCCAGAAATAGTATCTGATTATATTTTAATGACAGATGGTACTCAAACTGGAGAGAAATGGCCTAATGTGCATCTGATATAATTTCTGGTTAAGATTTTAGGCTTATTTAAGAATACTGTTTGTTGATATGTAATCTTCAAGTTGTTCTCAAATAGAATGTTTTCTTTAATGCTTGAAATTTGGGACAATCATAGCTTGATTGTGATGTTTAAATATTTTTTATTATACATGCCATCCATAAGACATAGAAGTTTTGTTGTAGAAGGTGTGGTCCTGGTTAGATAGTTGAAACTAAATTATATTATATTAACAAAAGAATGTCATGCTTGGAATGTATCCATTTATATATGTTTTTTTAATTTTTATAAAGAAATAAATATTTCAGAGAATAGAAATTCTAGAGTGCATGATAGAAGTAGAAATTTTGATGGTTCTTCCTGTGATTGATGTTGGTCTTTTATAATGGCTCAATGATCTGAAAGAGGGTTTATTTTGGCAGATGATGACCATGTTGTGTTATTGATAGTAAATAGAACATCATGTCCATTAGTGATGAGAATATACCATTATTAAATGATACTGACATTTTTGGTAAGAATCTCCATCACTCATCATAGGGAATAAAAAAATGATGAAGCCATTTTTGGTAAAGTTTTTATATGACATGTTGAAATCCATATAAGTAATATTGGATATGAGGTATTTGCAGATTTGGAGTTTAGTATTAATCTATGTATGATGATGGGACCTGGAAAGATTTATATGAGTGCTATGTTTAGTATTATTGATTTGTGGTAAAATGTGATAATTAACATATATGCATCAATATATACTATTTTAAATAAGATGAATGGATTTTTTATCAATGATGATACCTGTTCCTTCAGATGATCTGTCTAATGTTTTTTGAGAATGCTGTGAACTATTCATTACATAGATTGTGTGATAGATTAATTTATGGGCCACTGTAAATGTTAAATTCCATAATGGGAAATATGTGTGGTTGAACAGTTTCATATTATTTAGATAGAAGTTTAATTTTTTTGAGAAGAGTTTCATTCTCTGACATTAAAAGTGCTTATATTTAGTTTCATTTATTGTGAGTTTGTATTATATATAATTAGCACATCAGTTTTTACTTCCCATGTTTTAGAAATTGGTCACAAACCTGATTTTGACAATACAAAAAAAAAACTTGCTAATTTGGAAAGATATGATTTAAAAACCATGAGAGAGTCAATTGAAATATTAAAGAGACCTACTGGTTTAAATAGGGCTGAGGAATCAGAATGTATTCCAGCTATGTGGAAACCTATCATTTTATCTAATATTAACTTGAAATTAATAGGTGAAAAAACTGATGGAAATAAACATTTTGATAAGCCTCATATTGTGAATGCTGAACTATTTCAAGATAAATCTCACTTCTCATCTCACACTGAGTCACATTATTATTTGAGATCTAATTATTGTTCTTTCAAAATTTAACCTTGATAATGGTGGTTGCTAGTCCTTCGAAATATCGGATTGTAATGCAAAATAATACACGGTTTGTACCCAAAAATATTTTTTATCTACAACATATAACTGTGAAAACATTAAATATTATATATATATATATATATATATATATATATATATATATATATATATATATATATATATATAAACTGTAAACTTCAGCATTAACCTTTTGATGGACAATTAATTTTATTGGGCGAGTGAGGTAAAACTCTAAACTTTTAATTGGTCAATTCACAAACTCTACTGTAAAAATATATTCATCTTTTAATGTTATATATACTTTAGATTCATTTGTAAAAAGTATATTAATAATTTGTCAGGTTATGAAAGTGAACGAAAGTTTTTTCAAAAATAAATTTTTATTTATATTTATAAAAATATTCAATAGTCCCAAATCTACAACAAATGTTAGTAACCAACTAAAAAGTATTGCTGATGTCAGTGATTTCTTTCTCAATTTTACATTGCAGAAAAGTAAATAATGTTTACTAAAATCTTAACTCTTTTTGTATAATAAATTTATTTTTAGCATATTTTAACAAAATAATTTATAATATGTCAAAAAATACTTTTTAAAATGGTCTAAAACATTCGTTTATCACGTTCAAAATGAAATTTAAAAAAATCATAGTGGAAAAAAATATTGAGAAGTGGTTTTCTTTGTCCTTGATGGTTAACAGCCAATCAGCATCAAGAATGGACTGTCCTTTTCCATTGTTAACTTAAAATTTAAATATTATTGATTTTTTACTTGTAAAATAATTCAGAAGAGGGCAGCATCTTATGGAATTTTTTAACCTTTAAAAAGAGCATAAAATACTAACAGTAGTGTTAAAAATGATGGAATTTGACTGACTTGAACTAAGACTGGAGAACCCTGTGAAAGAGTTAATTTAATTATCTTAATACATTGAACTAAAAATGTGTTCCTTTTGCATTACTTTAAGTTTTGTTTCTTTACATAAAACAATCAGAGATAGTAAAAATAAAATTATAGATTATTGACAGAGAATATAAATTTAATTACATATGTTTATGCACTTGATTATTGTTTCGATGTGGGAGATTGACTTAGTACTTATATCACCTGATCTTCCTTGTTTTAATATTTTTTTAATTTTAAATCATATATATATATATATATCTATATATATATATTCTAACCTGTACTATGTACATCCTCACTTCCAGATAATATATGATATAAAATAAAATGGGTTCTATCTCAGTTAATAATTAATAACTAAAATATTCAGCTTTAAAATTAAAATATTTCACTAGCTCAAATTTAAAATTCGAATAAGGTTCAATTTATAAAATAAATTAAATAAATATTTAATATTTACATGAGACTTGAAGTAAAAATACAGGTGACAAGATAGATTACATTGAGCCAATATCCCACAGGATACTACCTCAATGACATAAGAACACTATCCCCCCTTATTACTATTTCAAATAACAAACTCATAGTATTCTTATGACTTTAATAACTTCTACTCACTAAGATTAAACTAATAATTAAATCTTAATCTTCTATTTATAATAATCTAGCCCAAATAAAATAATCTCAGATTCATAAAGTTTACTATAAGTTAATTAAAAAATATGGTAGTAAAATATGAGAAGGGATTTTATGTCATAATCTACTACACTTAAACTAATAATAATAAATAACAGTAATAATATTCTTCATTGTTTAACTAATTCTGTATAACTTTTCTTTTTACTATAATTTTATTACCATAATAAAATAATGAAATAATATAATATGATCTTATATCTTCATGTAATGATATAATAAATACGTGGTAGCATTTTAATAATCTGACAAACAAAATATGTGTGGCAACTGATAGCATATAATTTAATATAATATTGTGATAACTGATTTATGACCAATAAAATAATGTAAGATTACAATTATTTAATTAAATGAATACCAATAAAATATTTAAATTCTTAAATAATTCTCTATTTATCTTTTTGCACAAAATTATATATTTGTTTCGATTATTATGCATATATTGTGATTTCATGTAGCGATGTGGAGAAATAAATAACTCGGACACAAAATTTTTGAAATAACAAAATTTAACAAAGTTTATTACTAACAACAAATAAATAAACAATTTATTTACACTATTTACAATGGATATCCTTAACTTTTTTTACTTTACAGTTTGATCTACCGGGTTATAAAAAATAATTTATATTTCAATTATATCTTTATATAGATTTAGGACAAAATTTTAAAAAAAATGTTACTATTTGGTTTCTCATTATGGTTAACTTATTACAAATATATTTATCTACTTTATTAGCAACAGCATTTTATCCTTAATATTATTAAACTATCTTATTTTAAAAATTCATACCTAGAAAAACATTCTATAGAAAACAAAATTTTATAATGAGTATGGATTTCTCAAAATATAAAAAAAAAATTTCATCTTGCAAAGTCAAAGATGTTACACAAAATATTATCCAAAATTCAGTACATATTTTAGTATTTATCACACAATGTTTTCTAATCATAAAATATTCTTTTTAAGCCTTACTTTAGTATGATATAAGTGTAATCATCAATATATTTCTGTTAATCAATAAACAAAAAATATACAATGCATATTGTTTACATAATTTAATTTGAACTATTGTATTTTAAAAATATGCAATACTTATTTTTCTCTTAAAAAAAATAATACTAAAGCATTTAAAATTATCATCACATTAAAGAAAATATCTTTGTTTAGATACTTTATTTAAAAAAAAAATATATTTCATTTTCAAAATAAAATTCAAAATATATTTTTATGATTCTTTTCTTTCCTTAGGATACTTTGGATCTTCAATTTTAAGTTATAACATCCTATTCCTTTTAAGCAAATAAACCAGTCTTATACAAAACAATAACATAACCTAAGTTCTAAATTATTTATCATTTCTCTTAAACATATCTTACTGAACAATGCAGTTACATGAAATAAAGATAGCGAAAACAGATACATAGGATTAAGGAAGAAAGCTAGAGTATTACTCCTAACATATCTCAAAATCATGGCACAGTGCGAAGAGGTATGACATTTACCTGCCTAATATCCTCCAGTACAGTGGCGATGTTAAAGCTATTTCTTCAGCTTTATTAGAACACCAAATATTTAAAGAAATATAAACACTAAACAAATAAAATGTGTATCAGTCATAGGGCTTTGTTAACTATGCTGATGTTCACATAAAGACTAAATATTATTTCCATTTCTTATAACATCCTATTTTTTAAAACATCATCTTGGTTTCCTGTTCACTAAGTACTTCCAAGCCACCATGTCAACATTATTTCTCAAGATTTTCCACATCTTACATCGATAAATAACTATCTGCATTTACAAAACAATAAATAAAATTCATTAATAGTTAAACAATCTAGCTGTTCCACAAGTAAAGTCTGCTTACTTCATTATTCTATATGTCTAATCATATACAATCTACTTAGACAATATTTGAATATCCAATAACATGAAAATTTTAAAAGAATCACATAATTATTTGTTATGTTGGATTATATCACTAATAAAAAGAAAATAATAATCATCGTATGCATATTTTCAAATCAATCCTATCTCATAATGTTTTTTTAAAATGTTGTATGAAATGCATTACATATAAGTAAAAAACTTTTACACTTCATTCTTCCAATTTATGGATGATCTAAAGAAAACAAAAAAAAATATACATTATAAATTATCAATAGTTATTATTATTATCAATAACCTTTATCTAGTCATCGTGTTCAGTAGGCTTCCTTTATCCACTTGAGCATTGCAGATATAAAAAAAAAATTCACACCCATACAATTTATATTAAAATATTTTTAGCTAAATTATTAGATTGTTATATTATAAAATTTTAATATTAATAAATTAATGTTTTTTATGTTTTTCCTAATCTTATATAAAAATTTAGATTTAAACTTGGTTAACAAAATAAAAGGAATCAAAACTATAATTACATATTTTCTTGACGATAGTTCCTGATAAGTCCAAAATGTTTATTATTTTCTCTAGATTTTTTAAAAATGTTCTCCTTCAAGCGCATTAAAGTTTAAAATAAAAATAATTATTAATCCATTTAGTAAAATTTATAGAAAATTATCCTTGGTTTTATTATTTAGGATGATAATTATTACATCATAATATTAATTAATCCCGTGAAGTTTCTTAATCTTCTCTACCAATATTCTCTGCGTATCCGATGCATCAATCCATCTAATTTAACTTTAAAAATAAAATATTCGATAAACTTTTAAGTACTATTTGTATTTCCATGGATCCATCTTTTATTCAACTATGTTCACTTTCTTTATATATGTTTCCTTCTTGATACATTTAAACTTTCATTTGGTATTTTTATATATCACTTTAAAAATAAAAAAAATGTTACCTTCAGAAAGGATATAACATTTTACTCCTTTGAATATCATATTATATAAAATAATTCATGAAATATAATTGTCTTATTACTATTTAAAAATAAATATTGGATAGGCTTATAAATAATAACGCGTCTCCAATTTTTTCATTAGACTCCGTATGATGTCCGAGCTGTGGTTTTTTATGTACCAAAACAGTTCTTCGGTGAAATATTAATAAAGCTGTATCAATAAATATTCCAAACATTTTATTCAGCATTACAACTTATATCCATTTTATTTCGTAGTATATCCATTTTTATTGCGAAGTTTAGGTTAAACATTTAGATAAAATACGACTGGTAAGTACTTTAAAAATTAGAAAATCATTTCCACGAAGTTTCTAAATTATTATATTTTAACACCCTCTTTTGCAAAAATACTTTTAAAAATTATCAATTAGATTTTTGCAAATAAAACGATAAGAAAGTACTAAAAAAAAAAAATTGACTAAAATAAAAATTAAAAAAAAAATACTATCTCTTTGAGAGCTGCTAATATACCTTTCTTTGGTTTCAATACATTATTAATCTCCCCCTATACCCCCATGCAATTCATATTTATAGTCTGTAAGAATACCTCATTTGATTGGTTGATTCTTACTTTAACTTGAGAACAAATTTACATATTTTCAATTTATAGCAGAATTATATTTCAAAATCAGAAATTATGACGTAATGAACTTAAAATATTATTTAAAATATTACTTTTAAATCAATTATTATTTTATTTAAATTATTTAATCTTTTAAAATAACTTTTAAAATAACATTTAATAACTTATTCCATTTCTTAATATTCAATTTATCTATTTTTATTTAAATAAAATATTTAATTTTTATTATATCTGTATTCGTCTTTATTACATTACTTAAAACATTACATACGATAGTTAACTTAATATTTATTATTATTTGCTTTTATGATAGGCAATAATTCTATCCAATTCTATAATATAACTTTTAAAATATTTTAAACTTTGTTATTATTTCAAACAAGCATGTGTGTGAGAGTATACAGTATAAAAGTCACATGATTAATAACTTTGACAGACGATTTTTTTAAATCTATTTCTCTGCCTAGATTTATAAAATTGATACACTTATTATATTATATAATATAATTATAAAATTTGGAAGAACAATTTAGAAAATATAGAATTAAATACAATTCTCACCATCATAAAGTTTATTTTTAAAATGTATGATATTAATTTTGACTATTAAATATGATTATAAATTTAAACATAGCATTTATTAACTATAAGTTTTAAACTATTAAAATCGAATTTTTAAATATACTTTTAATATTTATAGCTGTGTTATTTAATATGGCTAGCTTTTACAACCATATGAAACAACATTTTAAACTTTACTTAGCTATTTTTAAATAATTCACTATAATTTTATATACTACATATTTGCTTTAGCCTCAAATTGTACTATATAACATAATTGATAAACTTATAATTAATAAATCAAAAGAACATATTCTAAAATTTAAAATTTTTAGTAATTGACTGTTATGAACTATTACTGACCTATAGAAAAGGGCACAATTATTATATATATATATATATATATATATATATATATATATATATATATATATATATATATATATATATATATATATATATATATATATATATATATATATATATGCATCATTTACCTCTTCCATAGGATTATATTCTTCATCTGATGACAGTGATGAAGTGTCACTGTTTTTTGAATTGATTACATTTTTGACTTTCACTGATTCACTTGTTGTGGGAAGAGGTTTTGGCATCACTGTCATTTATTAATGGATCCTTCACTTTATTGCTTTTATTTTTGCTTAGGTGACCTGGTTTTGTCTTTTATTTGTGAGTGTTATATATATATATATATATATATATATATATATATATATATATATATATATATATATATATATATATATATATATATATATATATATATATATATATATATATATATATATATATAAGTTCAGTGATGTTTGATTTAGCAGACTTGAAGGAGGCATCCAATCAACATGAGAAGTTTCCATGAAATTATCTTTAGATTGTAATTTGTTTTTCAAGATGGCTGTTGTTGTTGTTGTTATTATTATTATTATTATTATTATTATTATTATTATTATTATTAGTAGTAGTATTAGTAGTAGTAGTAGTAGTATTACTACTACCACTACTACTACTACTGCTACTACTACTACTACTACTACTACTACTACTACTACTACTAAAACTACTGCTGCCAATATTACTATCATTACAACTACCACTCTCACTACCACTCCCTCACTACTACTACTACTACTACTACTACTGACTACTATGTCTATGGCTACTATTATCGTTATTATATCATTATATAAAAATTTATAATAATGTTATCAATTCTATAAAAATATATAAAACTTTAGTTTTATTGCTTTGTTCTTTTCTTATTTTAAAGTTAGAATGCATGCCCATCTTACTACTCCATAGTCTTTCTCTATTACTACAATATATATTATTTTACTACCTTGTTGTTATTTGTTTACATATTTTGCCTAATTATCACTTCACCAATTTGTTCCTACCATATTATTGTCTAACGACAATTAGATTCATTTGCTTATTCACTTTTTTTTAAAAAAAAAACTTTCTCACATTTCTCACTAGACCAAGTACTATTTGTTTTTTATTATATATACATTTCAATGTTTACTTTAGTATTTCTATCAGTATCCACGAAGTCTTAAAATGATGCGCATATATATATATATATATATATATATATATATATATATATATATATATATATATATATATATATATATATATATAAATCACTGATAAATATATCTTAAAATTGAACTGAGTTTAATTTAGTATTAAAACATTATCACTGTTTCATGGACACCTACAATTCTGAAAAAGGAGATTGGGTATTGTAATTAAAGTTTGTGCCTCATCATTTCAAATATACACAATATGTGAAAACTTCAAATCATTTTTCTACCTTTAATTTTTTATAAACAGCACACCGAAGATCTTAACTGAATTCTTACTATTTTTAAAAGCATATAATAGGTGATTTTTTACCCCCTCCCCTTATTTTCTTGCAACATTCCAAATTTCCATAGTAACTTAATATTTTAAAAATAATTATTTTTATTTTAGAATTGTTATTTTAAAATACTAAGAAATTTATTTATTTGTAACAAATTATTTTTTCAACTTGCTAATGCATTAATGATTTACTTAAAAATAAATAAATAACGTTTACAGAGTTTTCAAATGTATAATAATTTTTGTATTCATTTTCTATAAGTCTATACATGTAAACGATTATGGAGGTTATATTTTTAGATATACTGATTAAAAAATATTATAAGAAAGTTACTTAACCTTATTTTGTAAAAAATATATAAGAAAAATAAAGTATTCACATTCAATACTATCCTGTATTTTATTATATATATATATATATATATATATATATATATATATATATATATATATATATATATATATATATATATATATATATATATATATAAATATATATATATATATATATATATATATTTTCATTTTATTCTTTTTATTTGTTAATTATCTTATCTAACTAAAAATAATTAATCTCCAATTATATTTACTTTCACTACAGTTTTTCTAGGAAATACAAATCTGTTAAATGTTAATTTTTGTAAATTTTATTCCAATTATACATATACAGCTTTTAAAAAGAGAAGCAATTAATGCCTGTTTGGTTTGGGATATCATGGGTTTGCAAGTTGACAATAATGAAAGTCATAAGCCATAAACAAGTTTGAAAGACAGATGAAATGTTTTTTTTTTTTTTTTTTTCAGACAGTTTTTAAAGAATTCCTAAAGTTTGCGGTACAATAGAGTGAATAAAACTGATACTAAAACCATTCCTTATATATAAGCAAACAAAATCATTTGATTACGTGTTGCAAATTAAGTTTATAAATCTGTGACCATTTATTGTTGCAAAAATTGAAATATTGTTGATCAAATAATGTATATCTTATTTACTGAATTTTTTTTTTTTTACAATATATATCTGTATATAATGAACTCTTTAAGTTAGATTGCACTTATGTTGTAGGCAATCAAACATTTAATGAAAAATGGGCAATGTAAACTGAAATCACATTATCTTGTAATAATATTTATTTATTTCAGCTCTATAAACGGAAAGAGGATCCAATTTCTATCTTGCGCCGTAGTTTAAAATATGGGAAGTAGATAAGATATTAATAATACCTATATGCAAGAAAGCATAAAAAATAACCAGTAGACAAACATATTCCACAAGAATTAATCAATTTTCATAGACTTACTGGAATAAAAGCTTTGAATAAAGGGATTTCACAGAATGATTTCATCTTCCCTAGCAAAAAAATCAGTTACTGAACAAATTGATCATTGTTTATCTAACTAAGTGTCAAGATGTATATATGTTTAATCTAATGATTTTTATTCTTCCGTTTGTAAAATATTATACGCCTATATAGTATATTCCAAAGTTGTAATCATTATCAAAATATTTATAAAATTAAATATCTTTTCATAATTTGTTAAGTCCAAAACAAATTAGCCGTTCATATTTTTAATTGATTTTCTATAAAAATATTTTTAGTAAATAATATACATATATTATTTTAGTTATTATTCAACGTTATCTAAAATGTTTTATTTATTTATTTTCAAAAGAAAAAGTATCCGACTGATTTTAAATATTGGCACTTTTTTAATTCAGTCTTTTCTGTTTTATAGTATATTGTACAATTATTATTTTTTTCAATATTTTTTTTGAGCGTATAAGTCTATATTTTTTTCTCATGTGTAATGTTTTTTTTTTTTTGATAAATTGTTGTTGTTTAATAATCTATATTACACAGATGAATGTTAGAGATTTTTGTTGTTAATTTTAGTAAAATTGTGCTGACTTATAGTTCAGCAAAACTATTTGCTCTCTATTTCTCATTCTTGTTAAAAACAAATCTATATTGTACAGATGGAATTCTAAGAACAAAGAGTCTACAGGGTAAAATGATGAGAAAGGATCAATTTTTAAATATTATTTAACAAATGGAATAGCAAATAAGCTCTTTTAGCTGCTTATGCCACATAAAAAAAGTAAAAATGTATCCACTAGTATTTAGTCAGCGCTCTTCTAATTTCTCTCTTTTCTCTTTCTCTCTCTCTCTCTCTCTCTCTCTCTATATATATATATATATATATATATATATATATATATATATATATATATATATATATATATATATATATATATATATATATATATATATATATATATATATATATATATAAATGATTTAAAATATACTACATTAATTATATCAATTTTTTGCATAATTATATATACACTTGATTAAAATTAATATTTTTTTTCCAAGAATAAAGAGAATTCATTTTATTTTTCCTATTAGAACACTGTATTGATGAAATGATTATTGCTCTTTAAAAAATACTATATACATCTTATATAACAAGAACAGATCCTTACTTTAGTGTCATCTACTGTAGCCTTGAATAATTAATGATTAACAGGTGGTAATGTATTTTTATAAATTCTAGTCCCCAAATTATTTCTCTGGCTTTTGCTTTTATAAAGGAGAACTTGGATTTCAAAGCTGAAGAGAGTACTCTTTGTCTTTTTAAATTCATTTTGTAATATCAAGCTAAAAATCTGAAATTTAAAACATGTTAAGATTTTGAACATGGCCATTGATTTATAGTATGTTTTAATTAAAAATAAAAACTTCATCTTTTATATTCTGGATGACTCTGATGTAATTACATAAAAGGATTTTAACATTTTCCACATATACACTGTATTGATTTATATAAAAGCTCAATGATGCTATGCTGACACAAAAAACTCTCAAACCCAAACACAAGATAGAGACTTTGTAAAGATAAAAGTGGCAATCTTATATTTAACATAAATTGTAATCTATGTAGGCCAATATGAAGCATTTTGGTTAAGAGAGTGAAGATGTTACTCTATTCACTTTTACATCCATTAGTTTCTTTAATATATTAATGTACATGAAATCTTTCAATTTATTATGAGTCAATTTTAAGGATTAATATAAACTATGTAAATCTGATGGTTATACTATTTCCTAGTAAAGCCAGAACATGATTCATATAATGTACTTGTAGTTTTGAAAAGCTGTTTATTTAGTAATTACCATTTAAAAAAATCTCAAGATTCATTATATATATATATATGAAATAATAAATTTAGGTTTAGAAACAATCCTTAAATCCCCACAAGTACTTCTGCGAATTTAAGGATTGTTTGTAATAGTTTGTAAATCGTTAAATTTATTATTTCAATGATAATTGCAATTTTGTTTTTAATTAATGGACTTTTATATATATATATATATATATATATATATATATATATATATATATATATATATATATATATATATATATATATATATAAATGAATAACCAAAAAACAATAAAATACTAGATTAAATCAAAATTTTACCCAAAAATCTCTTACAACAAGCATGGTTTCTTCTACTACAATTAGACCTTCTCAAATGAAAATCAAAACAAAAGAAATAATTTATATATATATATATATATATATATATATATATATATATATATATATATATATATATATATATATATATAAACCTTCCCATAATTCATTTCAAAACTCCACCTTCCCCTTTAATATCAAAAGAAGTCTTCATAAGATTGATAGACTCAGAAGCAAGATGTTTTATCATCAAATTCTTCTTTATTCTTTCTTTTTAACTCATTATTTTCATTAAAAATAACCGAAGGATAGTCAAACAATATTAATATTTGATATTAATATTTGATATTAAGGGAAGGTGGAGTTTGGAAATAAATCATGGGAAGGTTTTGCTTTATATATATATATATATATATATATATATATATATATATATATATATATATATATATATATATATATATATATATATATTATTTTGATTTTCACTTGAGAAGGTCTAATTGTAGTAAAAAAGGGAACCATGGTTGTGTAAGGATTTTGGTAAAATTCTTGGATTTAATCTAGTATTGTATTCTTTTATGGTTATGCATTTTTATTTTTGCTAGTAAAGTGTTAGGCAGTTTTGGTTTTATATATATATATATATATATATATATATATATATATATATATATATATATATATATATATATATATATATATATATATATATATATATATATATATATATATATATATATATATATATATATATATATATAAAATCTTTCAACTTGAGTATAAGCCAATTTAAGGATTTTAGCATATTTTTAAGTAGAAAGATGGGCTTAGTTGTTGAGATACAACACACAATTTAATGTTCTCCTTTTTTTAATAAATTAAGAGGTAGAGTGTATTGGCATAGTGAAATAACTGATTTAAGTCTATTATAACTAGAATATAATTACATGTAACCCACTTATTAATTTTAATCTAAATACCTGTTAATTAATAATGATAAATGAAACACTTGCTTAGTTCTGTTTCACCTATGACTAATGTAATTTATGTTATGTAATTTTTATCCTAAGCACTGCTAAATCGAAGATTTTTATTAATCTCTTCTATCTACTTTTTAAAAAAAAATGATTATCTTATTTGTCAAGGAAAACCTTTATAATATTATAAATAAACTAGTAATGGGGTGCTTGTATTATAGATAAAGATGCTGTTGGATGGTGCCGTTTTCACACTAAAACTATAAATAATGAACAGTTACAGGCCGTTGATTTTAATAATTTTTCTATGCTTTTTTGTAATGCAAAAATAAAAACAAAACAAAATCGCTTTTTAAATATTATTTTTTATTAACGTATACAATTTAAATGATAATAATAAATGTAAAATAAAATCAACAAATTACAATTTGATTCATGTTTTTTATATTGTATACTTTTTAAATTGTGTTCGGTTTTTTTTATCAATTTTCTATCAGATATTTTTTTACTTGTGTTATGGCTTTTTTTTTATCAATTTTCTATTGGATATTTTTTTTACTTGTGTTACGACTTTTTTGTTGTTGTTTAATTAAAAAATAATAATTGTAATAAAAGTAAAAGTTGTTATGGTTAGATTTAGGGTTAGTTTTAGGGTTAGTTTAGGGTTAGGTTTAGGGTTAGTTTTAGGGTTAGTTTTAGGGTTAGTTTAGGGTTAGTGTTCTGTTTGTTTGTAATGCTAAAATAAAAAAATTCAAAATCGTAACCGTACTCGGACAGAAGAAAGAAACTCAAACTTTTTTAAACAACAACAAACACATACAAATGTCTTCTTTACTTATTAAACATGTTTATAATATTTGCTTTTTATTAAATTTACAAAAAAAAAAAACCTGTATATTTGGACTTTTCTTACTGGATATTTTTTTCGTACCGCTCTTTTTTACTTCAAAAATATACAGATGGTAGAATCTTCTTTGTCTCGTGAAATGTTACTGACAGTACTTTACTTGACACGTTACCTAATTGCAACTCAATAAAAACATAGATATTTAACATTTTCCCAAATAAAAGTTCAATACAGTACGTTGTAAAAAGTCTTATAATTATTGTTTTAAAAAAATCTGAACATTTCAATAGTTTAAAATAAAAAAAAATCCAATGAAAACAACATTTTAATACAATTCAAATACAAACTCTCTCATCAAGCTGTAATTATTTTATAAATTGTGTGAATTCGGAAAATGTATTTGCTGCTATGTGACATACATGCCGTACTGCAACATGACATAGTGGCCTGCATTCTGTAGCACAACAAAAAAGTTGTATTATAGAAAACACGGGTTCGAATGTGTCGGCCACAGAAACAGCATTTTTATGTGTTTTGGCATGAAAATCGTGCCATAGAGCGGTGTCTTTAGCTATAACATGAGTACCAATAATGGTAATACTAAACTCAACACTTAATGTCCATTTGAATTTTTTTTTCTATGTAAGGAAAAATAAAACATATATATTACATAATTTAAAATAAAAACAATGGAACTTGCTACTCAGCTGTGATTTGAACTTGAAATTAGAAAAAAAAATGTTCCAAAATGTACCAGAATTGCTTTTGAACAAATAAAAGTTAGAAAACATTACTCTGTAAACAAATATCACAAAAAATTTGCTCTGCATAGTTTAGAATAGTGGTAGGTTATCAGACTCTAGAATATAGAATCCTAGGATTGAAGTTTTTATGAACTCTTAAGCAATAAAGCTATTCAAATATTGTTGCTACAAAAATTTTCACTTGTATAGACACAGGAAATTGATACATAAATGTTAATATACCAGAATATAAAAAATTAGCAATAAAAGTAGGAAAATCTTTACTGATTAAATTAATAAAAGTAATATTTTCATACATTTCATTTTTATTTAATGTATAATAATAAAACTGCATTAATGCAACTATTTGAGAAAGCTATTTGGGGATTAAGATTTAATCTGATCAAAACAACATAATCCATCAATGAACAAAATGTACTCAGTTTGATATTAATCAAAAAATTTTATTTCAGAAAAAATATGCATCTATTTTATTCAAGGAGGTCACAACAGAATTTATTATAGATGCAAGAAATAATGTCATACTTTATAAATATATTTTACAATGTGTCTCTTTTAATATTAAACTTTATTTATAGTTATTAGTTTAGTTTGCATATACATATTTGTGTGTTCTTTAATTTCATTTAGTTATCATTTTTACAATATAAATTGACCATAAAAAAATAAACTAGTGTTCAATGAATCCATATGTGCATTTTATCAGACTATTCATTCTCATACACAATAAGAAATATTACTTTTATTTAATACAATAATGTTTTAACATGAACATATTATTAATAATAGAAATAAGTTTTTTTTATATAAATTAAATGATTTTATGACTGTGCACAAAAAAGAAAAAAAAATAGTTGTTTCTTCAACCACACTTGGGTTTTTAGATTTAACTTGAAATAAAAGCATAGGTGGTCCAGAAATTAATTAAATTAATCTTTTTTATAAAAAAATAGGTATTGATTTAATTAATTTCTGAATATCCCCTCCCTGTTCTTATGCATTTATTTCAAGTTAAACATGTCTAAAAACTCCAATTTTCATTGAAGAATCTTTTTTTTCTTTTTAGTGCAGTCAATAAAAGCACTTAATATATATAAAAAAATTATCTTTTATTTTTTAGGTTTTTAGTATTAACCCGAGTGAATGAAAATGTAATGTATATCATACATTAAATTAATTTGGCACTTATAGTTGATATTTTATCATTGTATGTTAAAATTTTTTTTATTAAATTGAAATGTTAACATTTTTATACTGACCTCTAGTGAACAAACAAACAAACAAAACATTTTTTATCTTTAATAAAAGCATTTCCCTTTGGAAACAAGATTAAATAATATCAGAAATATACTTCCTTTTTTCATGTGTCAAATCATCAGCGCAAGAAGTGAACCTATGAACCCGATATAACTGCTTATAAGGCAGGTGTGTTGACCACTCAACCTCAACTTTTGACAATATCCAGAATTAGATCAACATGTAGAAAAACTTACCCTGTAACCAAAATGCACATAACAGAATGCAGCACTGAATATTTCATAAATCATTAAAAAAATTAAAATACAGAATAAACATAACTAAAAACAAGGTCCACTGACTGACTATGTCCACTATTAAACAATAACCTGTATACTAAATATTGTCTTACCAAAATGTTTTGCTGGAAAAATATTGAAACGAGGTTTGGTTTTCTTTTTACAAATAAACTCTACTCTTCATATCACACCTTTCACAATGTTTTATTTGAAAAATGGCAGCCTTGACTGATTAGCAATCATTTTCAGATAGTTTTATAAATACTCGCTAGTCAGGCAAAACTCAAATTAAAAATAAAAATGGACAAAATGTTCATTATGGAAAAGTGCAAATTGATTTGTAAAGGTGTAACTGAAGGAATGCAATAAGAATGGAAGTTTTGGACATCTTGAAGCCACAATTTTATTTAAATCTTTGCAATACAGACAAATTTATAAGTAATAGTAATAAAATATACATATTTAGATTCATTTTAAATATTTTTTTTATTCTGAAATAATGGTAATGCGGACGTAAGTTTAGCAAAAAAGAAAGTGCAAATAAAATATAAAAATATTGTTATTCATCTTCGCTTCAGTGATGCAGTCAGGAAAATGGAAAGAGAAATCGACCTAGTCCTGTGATTAATATACTATATGTTACAATTGATATTTGTTTATAGATAAGTTTACAAGTATTGTGAACTAAATCCAATTACTGTGTAAGATTATTTCTTTTTTTCACTCTTATAAAACAAATAAACACAAATATAATTGTAGTTCCATAGTGCACATGCAGATTGTAACTAAAATTTCGGTGAACAAAAAATGGCTTGAACAAAATATTATGTAATGGAATCTGATAATGTATTTTGGTGAATGATATGTCTAAAATATATCAGCATGTTTGTCTTTATATTTATTAAACTTTATATACTAAATATGATTAGAAAAATTTACTCTTTTATATTATTTACGTTTTTTAATTGATATATTATTTATGCTTAAAATAAGATAATGTATCATTGTTTATGTTTATATATTTATACATTCTAATTATTAATAAGGATAATTTATTTTACTAACGATCTAAAACACACATATAGTCATTACAATATTGATCACAGTAAAAATGAATGGACATTATAGTAACAATTAACATTTTTTATATTTTTATTTGCACTTTCTTTGCTAAACTTACGTCCGCATTACCATTATTTCAGAATAAAAAAATATTTAAAATGAATCTAAATATGTATATTTTATTACTATTACTTATAAATTTGTCTGTATTGCAAAGATTTAAATAAAATTGTAGCTTCAAGATGTCCAAAACTTCCATTCTTATTGCATTCCTTCCATTACACCTTTACAAATCAATTTGCACTTTTCATAATGAACATTTTATCATTTTTATTTTTTAATTTGAGTTTTGCCTGACTAGCAGTATTTATAAAACTATCTGAAAATGATTGCTAATCAGTCAAGGCTGCCATTTTTCAAATAAAACATTGTGAAAGGTATTATTATGAAGAGTAGAGTTTATTTGTAAAGAAAATAAACCTTCTGTTTCAATATTTTTCCAGCAAAACATTTTGGTAAGACAATATTTTGTATACAGGTTATTGTTTAATAGTGGACATAGTCAATAGTGGACCTTGTTTTAGTTATGTTTATTCTGTATTTTAATTTTTTTAATGATTTATGAAATATTCAGTGCTGCATTCTGTTATGTGCATTTTGGTTACAGGGTAAGTTTTTCTACATGTTGATCTAATTCTGGATATTGTCAAAAAAGTTGGTGGCTGAGTGGTCAGCACACCTGCCTTATAAGCAGTTATATCGGGTTCATAGGTTCACTTCTTGGCTGATGATTTGACACATGAAAAAAAAGTATATTTCTGATATTGGCCCAATCTTGTTTCGAAATGCTTTTATTAAAGATAAAAAATGTTTTGTTTGTTTGTTTGTTCACTAGAGGTCAGTATAAAAATGTTAACATTTCAATTTAATAAAAAAAATTTAACATACAATGATAAAATATCAACTATAAGTGCCAAATTAATTTAATGTATGATATACATTACATTTTCATTCACTGGGTTAATACTAAAAACCTAAAAAATAAAAGATATTTTTTTTATATATATTAAGTGCTTTTATTGACTGCATTAAAAAGAAAAAAAAAGATTCTTCAATGAAAATTGGAGTTTTTAGATTTGTTTAACTTGAAATAAATGCATAAGAACAGGGAGGGATATTCAGAAATTAATTAAATCAATACCTATTTTTTTATAAAAAAGATTAATTTAATTAATTTCTGGACCACCTATGCTTTTATTTCAAGTTAAATCTAAAAAACCCAAGTGTGGTTGAAGAAACAACTATTTTTTTTTTCTTTTTTGTGCACAGTCATAAAATCATTTAATTTATATAAAAAAACTTATTTCTATTATTAATAATATGTTCATGTTAAAACATTATTGTATTAAATAAAAGTAATATTTCTTATTGTGTATGAGAATGAATAGTCTGATAAAATGCACATATGGATTCATTGAACACTAGTTTATTTTTTTATGGTCAATTTATATTGTAAAAATGATAACTAAATGAAATTAAGTACAAATATATGTATATGCAAACTAAACTAATAACTATAAATAAAGTTTAATATTAAAAGAGACACATTGTAAAATATATTTATAAAGTATGACATTATTTCTTGCATCTATAATAAATTCTGTTGTGATCTCCTTGAATAAAATAGATGCATATTTTTTTCTGAAATAAAATTTTTTTGATTAATATCAAACTGAGTACATTTTGTTCATTGATGGATTATGTTGTTTTGATCAGATTAAATCTTAATCCCCAAATAGCTTTCTCAAATAGTTGCATTAATGCAGTTTTATTATTATACATTAAATAAAAATGAAATGTATGAAAATATTACTTTTATTAATTTAATCAGTAAAGATTTTCCTACTTTTATTGCTAATTTTTTATATTCTGGTATATTAACATTTATGTATCAATTTCCTGTGTCTATACAAGTGAAAATTTTTGTAGCAACAATATTTGAATAGCGTTATTGCTTAAGAGTTCATAAAAACTTCAATCCTAGGATTCTATATTCTAGAGTCTGATAACCTACCACTATTCTAAACTATGCAGAGCAAATTTTTTGTGATATTTGTTTACAGAGTAATGTTTTCTAACTTTTATTTGTTCAAAAGCAATTCTGGTACATTTTGGAACATTTTTTTTTCTAATTTCAAGTTCAAATCACAGCTGAGTAGCAAGTTCCATTGTTTTTATTTTAAATTATGTAATATATATGTTTTATTTTTTCCTTACATAGAAAAAAAATTCAAATGGACATTAAGTGTTGAGTTTAGTATTACCATTATTGGTACTCATGTTATAGCTAAAGACACCGCTCTATGGCACGATTTTCATGCCAAAACACATAAAAATGCTGTTTCTGTGGCCGACACATTCGAACCCGCGTTTTCTATAATACAACTTTTTTGTTGTGCTACAGAATGCAGGCCACTATGTCATGTTGCAGTACGGCATGTATGTCACATAGCAGCAAATACATTTTCCGAATTCGCACAATTTATAAAATAATTACAGCTTGATGAGAGAGTTTGTATTTGAATTGTATTAAAATGTTGTTTTCATTGGATTTTTTTTTATTTTAAACTATTGAAATGTTCAGATTTTTTAAAACAATAATTATAAGACTTTTTACAACGTACTGTATTGAACTTTTATTTGGGAAAATGTTAAATATCTATGTTTTTATTGAGTTGCAATTAGGTAACGTGTCAAGTAAAGTACTGTCAGTAACATTTCACGAGACAAAGAAGATTCTACCATCTGTATATTTTTGAAGTAAAAAAGAGCGGTATGAAAAAATATCCAGTAAGAAAAGTCCAAATATACAGTTTTTTTTTTTTTTGTAAATTTAATAAAAAGCAAATATTATAAACATGTTTAATAAGTAAAGCAGACATTTGTAAATGTTTGTTGTTGTTTAAAAAAGTTTGAGTTTCTTTCTTCTGTCCGAGTACGGTTACGATTTTGAATTTTTTTATTTTAGCATTACAAACAAACAGAACACTAACCCTAAACTAACCCTAAAACTAACCCTAAAACTAATCCTAAAACTAACCCTAAACTAACCCTAAAACTAACCCTAAATCTAACCATAACAACTTTTACTTTTATTACAATTATTATTTTTTAATTAAACAACAACAAAAAAAGTCGTAACACAAGTAAAAAAATATCCAATAGAAAATTGATAAAAAAAAAAGCCATAACACAAGTAAAAAAATATCTGATAGAAAATTGATAAAAAAAAAGCCGGAACACAATTTAAAAAGTATACAATATAAAAAACATGAATCAAATTGTAATTTGTTGATTTTATTTTACATTTATTATTATCATTTAAATTGTATACGTTAATAAAAAATAATATTTAAAAAAGACGATTTTGTTTTGTTTTTATTTTTGCATTACAAAAAAGCATAGAAAAATTATTAAAATCAATGGCCTGTAACTGTTCATGATTTATAGTTTTAGTGTGAAAACGGCACCATCCAACAGCATCTTTATCTATAATACAAGCACCCCATTACTAGTTTATTTATAATATTATAAAGGTTTTCCTTGACAAATAAGATAATCATTTTTTTTAAAAAAGTAGATAGAAGAGATTAATAAAAATCTTCGATTTAGCAGTGCTTAGGATAAAAATTACATAACATAAATTACATTAGTCATAGGTGAAACAGAACTAAGCAAGTGTTTCATTTATCATTATTAATTAACAGGTATTTAGATTAAAATTAATAAAAAGTTTACATGTAATTATATTCTAGTTATAATAGACTTAAATCAGTTATTTCACTATGCCAATACACTCTACCTCTTAATTTATTAAAAAAAAGGAGAACATTAAATTGTGTGTTGTATCTCAACAACTAAGCCCATCTTTCTACTTAAAAATATGCTAAAATCCTTAAATTGGCTTATATACTCAAGTTGAAAGATTTTTATATATATATATATTATTATATATATATATATATATATATATATATATATATATATATATATATATATATATATATATATATATATATATATATATATATATATATATATATAAACCAAAACTGCCTAACACTTTACTAGCAAAAATAAAAATGCATAACCATAAAAGAATACAATACTAGATTAAATCCAAAATTTTACCAAAATCCTTACACAACCATGGTTCCCTTTACTACAATTAGACCTTCTCAAGTGAAAATCAAAATAATTATATATAGATATATATATATATATATATATATATATAGGTTTATTTATATATATATATATATATATAAAGACAAACCTTCCCATGATTTATTTCAAACTCCACCTTCCCTTAATATCAAATATTAATATCAAATATTAATATTGTTTGACTATGCTTCAGTTATTTTTAATGAAAATAATGAGTTAAAAAGAAGAATAAAGAAGAATTTGATGATAAAACATCTTGCTTCTGAGTCTATCAATCTTATGAAGACTTCTTTTGATATTAAAGGAAGGTGGAGTTTGAAATGAATTATGGGAAGGTTTATATATATATAGATCGGAATATATATATATATATATATATATATATATATATATATATATATATATATAAATTATTTCTTTTATTTTGATTTTCATTTGAGAAGGTCTAATTGTAGTAGAAGAAACCATGGTTGTGTAAGGATTTTGGTAAAATTTTTGATTTAATCTAGTATTTTATTGTTTTATGGTTATGCATTTAATATATATATATATATATATATATATATATATATATATATATATATATATATATATATATATATATATATATATATAATGTCCATTAATTAAAAACAAAATTGTAATTATCATTGAAATAATAAATTTAACGATTTACAAACTATTACAAACAATCCTTAAATTCGCAGAAGTACTTGTGGGGATTTAAGGATTGTTTGTAAACCTTTAAATTTATTATTTCATATATATATATAATGAATCTTGAGATTTTTTTAAATGGTAATTACTAAATAAACAGCTTTTCAAAACTACAAGTACATTATATGAATCATGTTCTGGCTTTACAGAAATAGTATAACCATCAGATTTACATAGTTTATATTAATCCTTAAAATTGACTCATAATAAATTGAAAGATTTCATGTACATTAATATATTAAAGAAACTAATGGATGTAAAAGTGAATAGAGTAACATCTTCACTCTCTTAACCAAAATGCTTCATATTGGCCTACATAGATTACAATTTATGTTAAATATAAGATTGCCACTTTTATCTTTACAAAGTCTCTATCTTGTGTTTGGGTTTGAGAGTTTTTTTGTGTCAGCATAGCATCATTGAGCTTTTATATAAATCAATACAGTGTATATGTGAAAATGTTAAAATCCTTTTATGTAATTACATCAGAGTCATCCAGAATATAAAAAGATGAAGTTTTTATTTTTAATTAAAACATACTATAAATCAATGGCCATGTTCAAAATCTTAACATGTTTTAAATTTCAGATTTTTAGCTTGATATTACAAAATGAATTTAAAAAGACAAAGAGTACTCTCTTCAGCTTTGAAATCCAAGTTCTCCTTTATAAAAGCAAAAGCCAGAAAATAATTTGGTGACTAGAATTAAAAATACATTACCACCTGTTAATCATTAATTATTCAAGGCTACAGTAGATGACACTAAAGTAAGGATCTGTTCTTGTTATATAAGATGTATATAGTATTTTTTAAAGAGCAATAATCATTTCATCAATACAGTGTTCTAATAGGAAAAATAAAAGAATTCTCTTTATTCTTGGAAAAAAAATATTAATTTTAATCAAGTGTATATATAATTATGCAAAAAATTGATATAGTGAATGTAGTATATTTTAAATCATTTATATATATATATATATATATATATATATATATATATATATATATATATATATATATATATATATATATATATATATATATATATATATATAAATATATAATATAGAGAGAGAGAGAGAGAGAGAGAGAGAGAGAGAAATTAGAAGAGCGCTGACTAAATACTAGTGGATACATTTTTACTTTTTTTATATGTATAAGCAGCTAAAAGAGCTTATTTGCTATTCCATTTGTTAAATAATATTTAAAAATTGATCCTTTCTCATCATTTTACCCTGTAGACTCTTTGTTCTTAGAATTCCATCTGTACAATATAGATTTGTTTTTAACAAGAATGAGAAATAGAGAGCAAATAGTTTTGCTGAACTATAAGTCAGCACAATTTTACTAAAATTAACAACAAAAATCTCTAACATTCATCTGTGTAATATAGATTATTAAACAACAACAATTTATCAAAAAAAAAAAAACATTACACATGAGAAAAAAATATAGACTTATACGCTCAAAAAAAAATATTGAAAAAAAATAATAATTGTACAATATACTATAAAACAGAAAAGACTGAATTAAAAAAGTGCCAATATTTAAAATCAGTCGGATACTTTTTCTTTTGAAAATAAATAAATAAAACATTTTAGATAACGTTGAATAATAACTAAAATAATATATGTATATTATTTACTAAAAATATTTTATAGAAAATCAATTAAAAATATGAACGGCTAATTTGTTTTGGACTTAACAAATTATGAAAAAAGATATTTAATTTTATAAATATTTTGATAATGATTACAACTTTGGAATATACTATATAGGCGTATAATATTTTACAAACGGAAGAATAAAAATCATTAGATTAAACATATATACATCTTGACACTAGTTAGATAAACAATGATCAATTTGTTCAGTAACTGATTTTTTTTGCTAGGGAAGATGAAATCATTCTGTGAAATCCCTTTATTCAAAGCTTTTTATTCCAGTAAGTCTATGAAAATTGATTAATTCTTTGTGGAATATGTTTGTCTACTGGTTATTTTTTATGCTTTCTTGCATATAGGTATTATTAATATCTTATCTACTTCCCATATTTTAAACTACGGCGCAAGATAGAAATTGGATCCTCTTTCCGTTTATAGAGCTGAAATAAATAAATATTATTACAAGATAATGTGATTTCAGTTTACATTGCCCATTTTTCATTAAATGTTTGATTGCCTACAACATAAGTGCAATCTAACTTAAAGAGTTCATTATATACAGATATATATTGTAAAAAAAAAAAATTCAGTAAATAAGATATACATTATTTGATCAACAATATTTCAATTTTTGCAACAATAAATGGTCACAGATTTATAAACTTAATTTAGCAACACGTAATCAAATGATTTTGTTTGCTTATATATAAGGAATGGTTTTAGTATCAGTTTTATTCACTCTATTGTACTGCAAACTTTAGAATTCTTTAAAAACTGTCTGAAAAAAAAAAAAAAAAAACATTTCATCTGTCTTTCAAACTTGTTTATGGCTTATGACTTTCATTATTGTCAACTTGCAAACCTAATGTATCCCAAACCAAACAGGCATTAATTGCTTCTCTTTTTAAAAGCTGTATATGTATAATTGGAATAAAATTTACAAAAATTAACATTTAACAGATTTGTATTTCCTAGAAAAACTGTAGTGAAAGTAAATATAATTGGAGATTAATTATTTTTAGTTAGATAAGATAATTAACAAATAAAAAGAATAAAATGAAAATATATATATATATATATATATATATATATATATATATATATATATATAATAAAATACAGGATAGTATTGAATGTGAATACTTTATTTTTCTTATATATTTTTTTACAAAATAAGGTTAAGTAACTTTCTTATAATATTTTTTTAATCAGTATATCTAAAAATATAACCTCCATATAATCGTTTACATGTATAGACTTATAAGAAAATGAATACAAAAAATTATTATACATTTGAAAACTCTGTAAACGTTATTTATTTATTTTTAAGTAAATCATTAATGCATTAGCAAGTTGAAAAAATAATTTGTTACAAATAAATAAATTTCTTAGTATTTTAAAATAACAATTCTAAAATAAAAATAATTATTTTTAAAATATTAAGTTACTATGGAAATTTGGAATGTTGCAAGAAAATAAGGGGAGGGGGGTAAAAAATCACCTATTATATGCTTTTAAAAATAGTAAGAATTCAGTTAAGATCTTCGGTGTGCTGTTTATAAAAAATTAAAGGTAGAAAAATGATTTGAAGTTTTCACATATTGTGTATATTTGAAATGATGAGGCAAAACTTTAATTACAATACCCAATCTCCTTTTTCAGAATTGTAGGTGTCCATGAAACAGTGATAATGTTTTAATACTAAATTAAACTCAGTTCAATTTTAAGATATATTTATCAGTGATTTATATATATATATATATATATATATATATATATATATATATATATATATATATATATATATATATATATATATATATGCGCATCATTTTAAGACTTCGTGGATACTGATGAAAATATAAAGTAAACATTGAAATGTATATATAATAAAAAACAAATAGTACTTGGTCTAGTGAGAAATGTGAAAAAGTTTTTTTTTTTTAAAAAAAAAAAAAGTGAATAAGCAAATGAATCTAATTGTCATTAGACAATAATATGGTAGGAACAAGTTGGTAGAAGTGATAATTAGGCAAATATGTAAACAAATAACAACAAGGTAGTAAAATAATATATATTGTAGTAATAGAGAAAGACTATGGAGTAGTAAGATGGGCATGCATTCTAACTTTAAAATAAGAAAAGAACAAAGCAATAAAACTAAAGTTTTATATATTTTTATAGAATTGATAACATTATTATAAATTTTTATATAATGATATAATAACGATAATAGTAGCCATAGACATAGTAGTCAGTAGTAGTAGTAGTAGTAGTAGTAGTATTGGGAGTGGTAGTGAAAGTGGTAGTTGTAATAATAGTAATATTGGCAGTAGTAGTTTTAGTAGTAGTAGTAGTAGTAGTAGTAGTAGTAGTAGTAGTAGTAGCAGTAGTAGTAGTAGTGGTAGTAGTAATACTACTACTACTACTACTACTACTACTACTACTACTACTAATAATAATAATAATAATAATAATAATAATAATAATAATAATAACAACAACAACAACAGCCATCTTTGAAAACAAATTGCAATCTAAAGATAATTTCATGGAAACTTCTCATGTTGATTGGATGCCTCCTTCAAGTCTGCTAAATCAAACATCACTGAACTTATTTTTTATATTATATATATATATATATATATATATATATATATATATATATATATATATATATATATATATATATATATATATATATATATATATATATATAACACTCACAAATAAAAGACAAAACCAGGTCACCTAGCAAAAATAAAAGCAATAAAGTGAAGGATCCATTAATAAATGACAGTGATGCCAAAACCTCTTCCCACAACAAGTGAATCAGTAAAAGTCAAAAATGTAATCAATTCAAAAAACAGTGACACTTCATCACTGTCATCAGATGAAGAATATAATCCTATGGAAGAGGTAAATGATGCTTATATATATATATATATATATATATATATATATATATATATATATATATATATATATATATATATATATATATATATATATATATATATATATATATATATATATTGTGCCCTTTTCTATAGGTCAGTAATAGTTCATAACAGTCAATTACTAAAAATTTTAAATTTTAGAATATGTTCTTTTGATTTATTAATTATAGTTTGTCAATTATGTTATATAGTACAATTTGAGGCTAAAGCAAATATGTAGTATATAAAATTATAGTGAATTATTTAAAAATAGCTAAGTAAAGTTTAAAATGTTGTTTCATATGGTTGTAAAAGCTGGCCATATTAAATAACACAGCTATAAATATTAAAAGTATATTTAAAAATTCGATTTTAATAGTTTAAAACTTATAGTTAATAAATGCTATGTTTAAATTTATAATCATATTTAATAGTCAAAATTAATATCATACATTTTAAAAATAAACTTTATGATGGTGAGAATTGTAATTAATTCTATATTTTCTAAATTGTTCTTCCAAATTTTATAATTATATTATATAATATAATAAGTGTATCAATTTTATAAATCTAGGCAGAGAAATAGATTTAAAAAAATCGTCTGTCAAAGTTATTAATCATGTGACTTGTATACTATATACTCTCTCACACACGCTTGTTTGAATTAATAACAAAGTTTAAAATATTTTAAAAGTTATATTATAGAATTGGATAGAATTATTGCCTATCATAAAAGCAAATAATAATAAATATTAAGTTAACTATCGTATATAATGTTTTAAGTAATGTAATAAAGACGAATACAGATATAATAAAAATTAAATATTTTATTTAAATAAAAATAGATAAATTGAATATTAAGAAATGGAATAAGTTATTAAATGTTATTTTAAAAGTTATTTTAAAAGATTAAATAATTTAAATAAAATAATAATTGATTTAAAAGTAATATTTTAAATAATATTTTAAGTTCATTACTTCATAATTTCTGATTTTGAAATATAATTCTGCTATAAATTGAAAATATGTAAATTTGTTCTCAAGTTAAAGTAAGAATCAACCAATCAAATGAGGTATTCTTACAGACTATAAATATGAATTGCATGGGGGTATAGGGGGAGATTAATAATGTATTGAAACCAAAGAAAGGTATATTAGCAGCTCTCAAAGAGATAGTATTTTTTTTTTTAATTTTTATTTTAGTCAATTTTTTTTTTTTAGTACTTTCTTATCGTTTTATTTGCAAAAATCTAATTGATAATTTTTAAAAGTATTTTTGCAAAAGAGGGTGTTAAAATATAATAATTTAGAAACTTCGTGGATATGATTTTCTAATTTTTAAAGTACTTACCAGTCGTATTTTATCTAAATGTTTAACCTAAATTTCACAATAAAAATGGATATACTACGAAATAAAATGGATATAAGTTGTAATGCTGAATAAAATGTTTGGAATATTTATTGATACAGCTTTATTAATATTTCACCAAAGAATTGTTTTGGTACATAAAAAAACACAGCTCGGACATCATACAGAGTCTAATGAAAAATTGGAGACGCATTATTATTTATAAGCTTATCCAATATTTATTTTTTAAATAATAATAAGACAATTATATTTCATGAATCATTTTATATAATATGATATTCAAAGGAGTAAAATGTTATATCCTTTCTGAAGGTAACATTTTTTTTATTTTTAAAGTGATATATAAAAATACCAAATGAAAGTTTAAATGTATCAAGAAGGAAACATATATAAAAAAGTGAACATAGTTGAATAAAAGATGGATCCATGGAAATACAAATAGTACTTAAAAGTTTATCGAATATTTTATTTTTAAAGTTAAATTAGATGGATTGATGCATCGGATACGCAGAGAATATTGGTAGAGAAGATTAAGAAACTTCACGGGATTAATTAATATTATGATGTAATAATTATCATCCTAAATAATAAAACCAAGGATAATTTTCTATAAATTTTACTAAATGGATTAATAATTATTTTTATTTTAAACTTTAATGCGCTTGAAGGAGAACATTTTTAAAAAATCTAGAGAAAATAATAAACATTTTGGACTTATCAGGAACTATTGTCAAGAAAATATGTAATTATAGTTTTGATTCCTTTTATTTTGTTAACCTAGTTTAAATCTAAATTTTTATATAAGATTAGGAAAAACATAAAAACATTAATTTATTAATATTAAAATTTTATAATATAACAATCTAATAATTTAGCTAAAAATATTTTAATATAAATTGTATGGGTGTGAATTTTTTTTTATATCTGCAATGCTCAAGTGGATAAAGGAAGCCTACTGAACACGATGACTAGATAAAGGTTATTGATAATAATAATAACTATTGATAATTTATAATGTATATTTTTTTTGTTTTCTTTAGATCATCCATAAATTGGAAGAATGAAGTGTAAAAGTTTTTTACTTATATGTAACGCATTTCATACAACATTTTAAAAAACATTATGAGATAGGATTGATTTGAAAATATGCATACGATGATTATTATTTTCTTTTTATTAGTGATATAATCCAACATAACAAATAATTATGTGATTCTTTTAAAATTTTCATGTTATTGGATATTCAAATATTGTCTAAGTAGATTGTATATGATTAGACATATAGAATAATGAAGTAAGCAGACTTTACTTGTGGAACAGCTAGATTGTTTAACTATTAATGAATTTTATTTATTGTTTTGTAAATGCAGATAGTTATTTATCGATGTAAGATGTGGAAAATCTTGAGAAATAATGTTGAGATGGTGGCTTGGAAGTACTTAGTGAACAGGAAACCAAGATGATGTTTTAAAAAATAGGATGTTATAAGAAATGAAAATAATATTTAGTCTTTATGTGAACATCAGCATAGTTAACAAAGCCCTATGACTGATACACATTTTATTTGTTTAGTGTTTATATTTCTTTAAATATTTGGTGTTCTAATAAAGCTGAAGAAATAGCTTTAACATCGCCACTGTACTAGAGGATATTAGGCAGGTAAATGTCATACCTCTTCGCACTGTGCCATGATTTTGAGATATGTTAGGAGTAATACTCTAGCTTTCTTCCTTAATCCTATGTATCTGTTTTCGCTATCTTTATTTCATGTAACTGCATTGTTCAGTAAGATATGTTTAAGAGAAATGATAAATAATTTAGAACTTAGGTTATGTTATTGTTTTGTATAAGACTGGTTTATTTGCTTAAAAGGAATAGGATGTTATAACTTAAAATTGAAGATCCAAAGTATCCTAAGGAAAGAAAAGAATCATAAAAATATATTTTGAATTTTATTTTGAAAATGAAATATATTTTTTTTTTTAAAATAAAGTATCTAAACAAAGATATTTTCTTTAAAGTGATGATAATTTTAAATGCTTTAGTATTATTTTTTAAGAGAAAAATAAGTATTGCATATTTTTAAAATACAATAGTTCAAATTAAATTATGTTAACAATATGCATTGTATATTTTTTGTTTATTGATTAACAGAAATATATTGATGATTACACTTATATCATACTAAAGTAAGGCTTAAAAAGAATATATTATGATTAGAAAACATTGTGTGATAAATACTAAAATATGTACTGAATTTTGGATAATATTTTGTGTAACATCTTTGACTTTGCAAGATGAAATTTTTTTTTATATTTTGAGAAATCCATACTCATTATAAAATTTTGTTTTCTATAGAATGTTTTTCTAGGTATGAATTTTTAAAATAAGATAGTTTAATAATATTAAGGATAAAATGCTGTTGCTAATAAAGTAGATAAATATATTTGTAATAAGTTAACCATAATGAGAAACCAAATAGTAACATTTTTTTTTAAATTTTGTCCTAAATCTATATAAAGATATAATTGAAATATAAATTATTTTTTATAACCCGGTAGATCAAACTGTAAAGTAAAAAAGTTAAGGATATCCATTGTAAATAGTGTAAATAAATTGTTTATTTATTTGTTGTTAGTAATAAACTTTGTTAAATTTTGTTATTTCAAAAATTTTGTGTCCGAGTTATTTATTTCTCCACATCGCTACATGAAATCACAATATATGCATAATAATCGAAACAAATATATAATTTTGCGCAAAAAGATAAATAGAGAATTATTTAAGAATTTAAATATTTTATTGGTATTCATTTAATTAAATAATTGTAATCTTACATTATTTTATTGGTCATAAATCAGTTATCACAATATTATATTAAATTATATGCTATCAGTTGCCACACATATTTTGTTTGTCAGATTATTAAAATGCTACCACGTATTTATTATATCATTACATGAAGATATAAGATCATATTATATTATTTCATTATTTTATTATGGTAATAAAATTATAGTAAAAAGAAAAGTTATACAGAATTAGTTAAACAATGAAGAATATTATTATTGTTATTTATTATTATTAGTTTAAGTGTAGTAGATTATGACATAAAATCCCTTCTCATATTTTACTACCGTATTTTTTAATTAACTTATAGTAAACTTTATGAATCTGAGATTATTTTATTTGGGCTAGATTATTATAAATAGAAGATTAAGATTTAATTATTAGTTTAATCTTAGTGAGTAGAAGTTATTAAAGTCATAAGAATACTATGAGTTTGTTATTTGAAATAGTAATAAGGGGGGGATAGTGTTCTTATGTCATTGAGGTAGTATCCTGTGGGATATTGGCTCAATGTAATCTATCTTGTCACCTGTATTTTTACTTCAAGTCTCATGTAAATATTAAATATTTATTTAATTTATTTTATAAATTGAACCTTATTCGAATTTTAAATTTGAGCTAGTGAAATATTTTAATTTTAATGCTGAATATTTTAGTTATTAATTATTAACTGAGATAGAACCCATTTTATTTTATATCATATATTATCTGGAAGTGAGGATGTACATAGTACAGGTTAGAATATATATATATAGATATATATATATATATATGATTTAAAAATTAAAAAAATATTAAAACAAGGAAGATCAGGTGATATAAGTACTAAGTCAATCTCCCACATCGAAACAATAATCAAGTGCATAAACATATGTAATTAAATTTATATTCTCTGTCAATAATCTATAATTTTATTTTTACTATCTCTGATTGTTTTATGTAAAGAAACAAAACTTAAAGTAATGCAAAAGGAACACATTTTTAGTTCAATGTATTAAGATAATTAAATTAACTCTTTCATAGGGTTCTCCAGTCTTAGTTCAAGTCAGTCAAATTCCATCATTTTTAACACTACTGTTAGTATTTTATGCTCTTTTTAAAGGTTAAAAAATTCCATAAGATGCTGCCCTCTTCTGAATTATTTTACAAGTAAAAAATCAATAATATTTAAATTTTAAGTTAACAATGGAAAAGGACAGTCCATTCTTGATGCTGATTGGCTGTTAACCATCAAGGACAAAGAAAACCACTTCTCAATATTTTTTTCCACTATGATTTTTTTAAATTTCATTTTGAACGTGATAAACGAATGTTTTAGACCATTTTAAAAGTATTTTTTGACATATTATAAATTATTTTGTTAAAATATGCTAAAAATAAATTTATTATAGAAAAAGAGTTAAGATTTTAGTAAACATTATTTACTTTTCTGCAATGTAAAATTGAGAAAGAAATCACTGACATCAGCAATACTTTTTAGTTGGTTACTAACATTTGTTGTATATTTGGGACTATTTAATATTTTTATAAATATAAATAAAAATTTATTTTTGAAAAAACTTTCGTTCACTTTCATAACCTGACAAATTATTAATATACTTTTTACAAATGAATCTAAAGTATATATAACATTAAAAGATGAATATATTTTTACAGTAGAGTTTGTGAATTGACCAATTAAAAGTTTAGAGTTTTACCTCACTCACCCAATAAAATTAATTGTCCATCAAAAGGTTAATGCTGAAGTTTACAGTTTATATATATATATATATATATATATATATATATATATATATATATATATATATATATATATAATATTTAATGTTTTCACAGTTATATGTTGTAGATAAAAAATATTTTTGGGTACAAACCGTGTATTATTTTGCATTACAATCCGATATTTCGAAGGACTAGCAACCACCATTATCAAGGTTAAATTTTGAAAGAACAATAATTAGATCTCAAATAATAATGTGACTCAGTGTGCGATGAGAAGTGAGATTTATCTTGAAATAGTTCAGCATTCACAATATGAGGCTTATCAAAATGTTTATTTCCATCAGTTTTTTCACCTATTAATTTCAAGTTAATATTAGATAAAATGATAGGTTTCCACATAGCTGGAATACATTCTGATTCCTCAGCCCTATTTAAACCAGTAGGTCTCTTTAATATTTCAATTGACTCTCTCATGGTTTTTAAATCATATCTTTCCAAATTAGCAAGTTTTTTTTTGTATTGTCAAAATCAGGTTTGTGACCAATTTCTAAAACATGGGAAGTAAAAACTGATGTGCTAATTATATATAATACAAACTCACAATAAATGAAACTAAATATAAGCACTTTTAATGTCAGAGAATGAAACTCTTCTCAAAAAATTAAACTTCTATCTAAATAATATGAAACTGTTCAACCACACATATTTCCCATTATGGAATTCAACATTTACAGTGGCCCATAAATTAATCTATCACACAATCTATGTAATGAATAGTTCACAGCATTCTCAAAAAACATTAGACAGATCATCTGAAGGAACAGGTATCATCATTGATAAAAAAATCCATTCATCTTATTTAAAATAGTATATATTGATGCATATATGTTAATTATCACATTTCACCACAAATCAATAATACTAAACATAGCACTCATATAAATCTTTCCAGGTCCCATCATCATACATAGATTAATACTAAACTCCAAATCTGCAAATACCTCATATCCAATATTACTTATACGGATTTCAACATGTCATATGAAAACTTTACCAAAAATGGCTTCATCATTTTTTTATTCCCTATGATGAGTGATGGAGATTCTTACCAAAAATGTCAGTATCATTTAATAATGGTATATTCTCATCACTAATGGACATGATGTTCTATTTACTATCAATAACACAACATGGTCATCATCTGCCAAAATAAACCCTCTTTCAGATCATTGAGCCATTATAAAAGACCAACATCAATCACAGGAAGAACCATAAAAATTTCTACTTCTATCATGCACTCTAGAATTTATATTCTCTGAAATATTTATTTCTTTATAAAAATTAAAAAAACATATATAAATGGATACATTCCAAGCATGACATTCTTTTGTTAATATAATATAATTTAGTTTCAACTATCTAACCAGGACCACACCTTCTACAACAAAACTTCTATGTCTTATGGATGGCATGTATAATAAAAAATATTTAAACATCACAATCAAGCTATGATTGTCCCAAATTTCAAGCATTAAAGAAAACATTCTATTTGAGAACAACATGAAGATTACATATCAACAAACAGTATTCTTAAATAAGCCTAAAATCTTAACCAGAAATTATATCAGATGCACATTAGGCCATTTCTCTCCAGTTTGAGTACCATCTGTCATTAAAATATAATCAGATACTATTTCTGGAGACTTCATGCTGGTACAAATATTCACTTATTTTAAAGAAATGTTACAGAAAATCCCTATCAATCTATCACATTTTTTGTTATAGTGAAGTAGAAAAAAATCCAATTTACCTTAATGACTTTGTACAAAAAATAGAGACAATATCATAATCAAGCCATCCAGAAATATACAGGATCACTAAATTGGTATATGTGTATCTAAATAAATTTACAGCCAAATAGATGACTTATCTTACAAATTTTTTAACTTAATCCATTTACTCAATGCCAGGACTCTATCAAATATCAGTTGTACCATTTAAGAAAAAAAAAACATTTCCATGCTAACAAACTTACATCCATTTTCAATGTCTCCACTAGGCATCAAAATAATAATGTCAATGATCAAGGACAAAATTGAGTCCTACATTATATCAAAATGATTTAAAATGCAGTTTAAAAAAAGAGTCATCATCAGAGCAAAATGCATTTCTATTCAAAATAATTATAGAAACAGTAAGAGATAATAAAGTATATAGTCCAGTTGTGATTCAGAAAGATATTGAAGCAGCCTTTGACATGATACAGATAAATACACTTATTAAAATCCTAGAAAAAATAAACATATCAAAGGCCTACTTATATTTGTTTATTAACCTGTTATTAAATTGAGATATATACAATACTTTAACTAGCAAAACTCCAATTCCAATTGTACCACATCAATCCCTCCTGCAAGGCACCCCTCCTAGTGCCTTATTATTCACAGCTTATATAAGCCCTCTAATTAGCATCATAGAGAATGAAATACCTGAAATTTACATTAACGGCCAAAACAACAATATCTCATGTATAACTTACATGGATAATATCTCAATTTCTTTTGCCATCAAAATATTACATTCACAAATCTCTGAAGTTTTTTTCAGATTATAAAAATGATTACAAATTAACATTCAACATGCAAAAATCCCATAAACTTAAACCATTCCTTGTATACCAGTTCACCTTGTGACATTCACCAATGTGGTCACTTATACAAAATACACTCAAAAGCAAAATATGAAGTACAGTTAATTCAATAACAAAATCATTCCTCTCACTTCATGCTAAGATATGACTTTTTAACATGTCATGATAAAAATTACATATTATACTCCAATAATATTATATAGCAAAGCTTTTATTAACCAAATAGACACATTTTGCAGGAAACTTCAGCAAAAATTCGCTCACACAAAATGGGCTACAGCTTCACTTAATTCTAACATTCTGTATGCAAAAAAGCAATTAACATAATCTCTTTTTATGCAAAATAATTCCTATATCTAAAAACAGTCTGTAAAATCACTCCCACATATAAAACACTTCCAATTCAATGATACATGAAAACATTACTCATTCCATTGCTATCTATAAAAAAATTGGTTTTCAAACTACTGCAAATCAAATTAAAAATTTTGGAAAATCCATTCATATGTACACCCACTATAAGGCAATGAAAAAAAATGCCAACATCACCAAAAACAACTTTGCTGTAAATTCAATTTCTGGACACTTGAACTGAAATGTTATAACTTTTTACTAAAAATTGACCTCAATTCACTTCCAACATAACATTTTTTAAGATATAAAAGAAACTGTCAATATATATATATATATATATATATATATATATATATATATTGACAGTTTATTTTATATTTTATATTATGAATATATATATATATATATATATATATTCTTCAAAATTAAAATAATAAAAATTAATTGCCTATTTGCATCATTCATAAAATGAGACTTTGCTGATATCAGGATCAGCATATTTATCCTATATGCACTATGGTGCACAAGATGTGACTTATACCACAATAAACCAAGAAGGCACCCAAACACATTTAAACATGAAGTGGATAAAATATGTCAAAGAGACAAAAGATTAACAAATCAAAGAACTCCTACTGTCAACTGGTCTCAAGGTTTTAATAATAAAATGAATCAAGATTAAAATATCTGAAAAGAAAAACCAAAAATCAAAGAATGACATTTTTCTCCACTGCAATTCCACAGGTCAAAGCCAGCTGAATGAAATTGTGAATTTTTGACTTTTTATAAAAAATTCTTATTTGTAATTTTAATATAATACTATATAAAAGCAAGAAGAAAGATAACATTTTATATTTTTAAATAATGTCCTTTGAAAGATAATAATGATGATGATGATAATAATAATATAGTATATGTTTGCCAGTATGTGTTTTTATTAGTCATGGAAAACATCAATCGGTTATATGCTGATAGGATTGATTGGGAAAGTGTGGTGAGAAATGATACTGATAGAAAGGTAGGTCTATTAGTAGGGAATACTTGTAACAGTCACCATAGTGCTGGGAACTTTGGAATAATTGATGCAATAGAATTTATGGCTTTTTGATATAGAACACTGGGGTACTGTGAAGGCCCAAATATTAATGGGGGAACTAAGTCTCTTACCTGAGATTAAACTGTCTTTCTGCTCCATGTCACCTTATTGCAGAGAAATGAGATGTCAGAATTAAATGAATTTGAAAATTTAACAATAAGAAAAAAATATGCAATCTTAGAGATTGAGTATATTGCATAGGTAAATATTATCATAAAGGGAGAGATAAGATATGGAGAGGAAATTGGTAATCCATGTGGTACATTCTTTGAGCTTGTTTTGAAAGATGTTCTTTATTGGAAGTGATCCCATGTAAAATGGGAAAGCTATAAAAGGGGTTGCCTTATCTTAGAATATTTGAGTGTATAATTTATTGATGTACATAAACCATGCTGCTGTTTTATTCATGTTAAATCTAAGTTTATATGTGACAGTATATTGATTGAGGATGCTCTGCACTATGGTGAAATGCTTACATGATGGCAGAAAGACAGTGAAATTATCCATATATGCCAAGCATGGAATATATTGATGAATATGTACAAATTTGTATACCTGAAATGTTCTGTTGTATATGCTTTAATATGGGATTTATTTAGAAATGAAGAGCAGTGCATTAAGAGGTGAGCCTTGAGACACAGATTGCATAAGGATGATTGATGGCAACTTTCCCCATAAAGAGTGATACATATCTCTCTGCTCTGCAGTAAGTTATTAATTAAGTAAAGCAGAGTACTTTGAATAGTAGTATTGGCCAAGAATGGGAGTAGATACAGAATCAAATGTAGACTTTATATATAGATGAACTGCAAGCAGGAGAATATTTATTTTGTTTTGAACTAATTTGAAGACTGCTTTAAACAACATAGCAGCATGTGGGAGAAATAAGCTTTTATATGCAAAGTGTATGTTGGAATTAGAGAAAGTAGGTATGGATCTCAATGATCTTTACAACTTTTTCCAGTATTTTTATTCTCAGTATCCCCATGAAAATTGGATGAAGATTGGTAATGAGTAGAGGTTAAGCCTGTTTTTCATAACTGTTACAATTAAGAAAGGATTTAAAGTTTTACTGTGGTCTTTTGGGATAGATAATTTGACAATTCATAGATGTATAATACAGTAAAGTGTCTAAGATGGGCAAAAACAAGAGCAGAAATTCAATTGGAACCTGTCTGTCATGAGTTATTTATGATGGAAAGCTTGTCAGCAAATTGGATGAGTTGGGAATGGATTGTTGGTATAAGATGGCCCAAATAAAAATTTGAAATTTCTGCTTGAAATATTGGCATACAGGATTAATGCTTTTATATTCTGCACACATATTAACATCAACTTGAAGTGTCATAAAAATGTTTAGTGTTGGTGGGTGACTCTGGGTTCAGCAAATATATATCTGGGTCTAAGTGTGCTGATGAGAACAAACTCTTTTTTTAATGGCAAGATATTCTTTAAATTGCTTGATGGTTTTTTGATATGCCTGGGAAAGTGCATACAAGCAACTGTTGGTGATTATATTGTGCAAGATTCATTAGTGTAATCAATGTATGCAACTCATTAACCAATTCTTGAATGTGGAGGTATGTATCTTGGCTGATCATATGACTAAATGTATACATAATATTATTAAAAACAAAAGTGAAGAAACCATTAACATAGAAAATAAAATATACTATACAAATATCAGAAATATAGATAATAAAAATGTCAGTTTAAGAGAATTAAATATAAAATTGTTTTACCTGACAGTACCAAAAGTGAGAAGTTTAAAATTTAAAGGATGAAAAAAGAGAATCATACAGTTAATACAAGAAAGTATTCTAGACAGATTATCAGAGAAATTGTTGAATTCAAATATTGATTATTTGAAAGCAAAAACCAAAAAATAGAGCCAAAAAAAAAAAACAACAGAGAATAGAAAACTCACTTAGTTTGAAAATGTGTCTGAGTGATTATAAAGTCATTAAATAATCTTCAAGTCATTTTGGGAGAAAGCCTATATATAAATAAAAAAATATTTAGAAAATAAAGTTTATTTATTATATGAATAAAATTGCATTCTAAGTTGATGACCCTGGATATGTTAAAAGGACAAATGATTGGAAAATGGGAAATAATACTGTAATTAATTGTTAAAAATACAAAATTAAATTTAATAAGTCCATGAGTGAGTTGTTGAGATTTGATTGTTTTACTTTCAGTATTGAAGATACAGGTATAAGTTAATCATTGTTTTGATTGTGCATATTTTTCATGACACTTCAAAGACCTTCATCTCCAAACTTTTACCACCTATATATAAAGTCTCTAATTGATCTCTTCTCTAGCTTCCCTGTTCAATATCTTTTTATAGTAAAAAAATGATCACTTCTTTACTTTTCTAGATCACTTTATTTAGAGTCATCTAAAACAGTAGCAGCCAGAGAACGAACTTAAATCAGACTATATATTTTAATGTAAATTTATTTTTAAATAACTTATATTACGTTTATAGTTTAGAAATAGTTTACTCACTTCTAAAATTCTAAAATAAATACATGTTATTTTTCACTGAAGTTTGTGATATGGTGTTTTAGTTTTATTTATATGTTGGACTATTTCCGTCATCTAATATGAGTATTGAATGTCTTCAGAAAATGTAACTTTATTTAAATACCCCAAATACTTCCAACTATTAGTAATAGTACACATGTTAGTATATGACCTGTGTGCTATTACTAACAATTGAATGCATTTTGGAATATTTAAATAGAGTTTTTTTTTTTTCTAAAGACATTGAAAACTCATATTAGATGATGGAAATAGTTCAATATATGAATAAAAAACACGTTACATGCACAATGATAAATCATATTTTAATTGTGATGTTAATGTTAGTTATTAAAAAATCAAGTTACATTAAAATATATAGGTTGATTTAAGCTTGCTCTTTAGTTGTTATTGTTGGATATATGGCCCATTTTCTTAGAGTAAACAAAAAAATTGAAAATGGCGGCACGAGGGCAGTTCAATTATTATTTTAAATAAACTTAATAAATTTTACAAAAAATATACTTATTCAATACTAAAATCGTAATTATATATATACACATTTTAGCTTTATATTTTCTGAGAAAATGAATTTTATGCACACAAATTGTTTGGCATTTGCAAGTATATGATTATACTGAATAAATATTTATACAAATATTGCCAAATGTTTTTGTTTTAAAAAAAGAAATAGATGAAATTTTTTGATTTAATATATAAATAATCATATGTGTGTGAACAAAAAATGTTTTGATGAATTATTTTTTTTTTTTAACTAAAAAAAAAAAAGTAAAAATAACTTTGCAATCTGGATATTTTTTTACAACACACTTGTTATTACTCATCTCTATTAAAAAAGTAAATTACAGATATTCCTGCTGTGATGTGATAAAGAGATTTAGTTGAAATCTGTCAGTAGGAGAAGCAAAGATTCTTTGTTCTCTTTAAGATTTAAAAGACATAAGTTGAAATGGTGATTAAATGTTAAAATAACATTGACTTAAGGTATTGCACTGATCCCAGTAGAAGAACATATTAGGATTCTGTAAGCATCCAAAATAGTTCAAGTATGAGAATGGAATTTATTAGTAAGAAAGCCTCACAATTTGATAAACTGTGCAAAAGACTCAATATATGAAATCAATATGAGATTCTGAAAATAAATTTAATCAATTTATGTTGTCAGCAGTGACTGACAATCTTTTAACAAATTATATATATATATATATATATATATATATATATATATATATATATATATATATATATATATATATAATTTATTTATTCATTTATTTAATTATTTCATTACAAATAGTTATTTACCAATTACAATATAGAATGTACAAAAATAACCAATACAGTAATAACTATAAGAATAATAACAAAAAATAGTATTCAGGTAGATGTTTAATTTAATATATATGTACTAGCTGCATCATATATATATATATATATATATATATATATATATATATATATATATATATATATATATATATATATATATATATATATATATATATACCAGCTGCATCCAATCTTGTAAAGGCTCATGCTTTTTTTAATTGGTTGATCTACCAATTTTTTTAAGGTTTAATGTAAATTAAACAAAAATATTTTAAATATGAGAATTGAAAAATTATTACTGCAGCAAAATATAAAAATTCCAAGTTTGCAGTCCTACTTTTATATTTTCTGGACATATATATCTTGCTTTAAACAAATTTAATGTTTTATTTTTTCCAGTTTAAAATTGGCAACTTTACCAATATATATTTTACTTTAATCAAATTAGATAGTATTTTTGTAATATGTTTTTTTTTTTTTGTTTGATTGTTTATGCAAAGAATGATGCTTTTTTGTTGTTGTAAGTTAATTTAACACTTTTTTAAAAAGATTTAATGTAAATTAAACAAAAGATTTAAATATTAAGAGTATCCCTGTAAATGATAAAAGTGAATAATAGAGTTACCCTCTTAAAATTTATTAAATGTTAAATATTATAATGAGAATATTTAATTATTATTATTATTTCATATATATATATATATATATATATATATATATATATATATATATATATATATATATATATATATATATATATATATATATATATATATATATATATATCTTTTTATTGTAGCATATTTCTTATCTCAAGGCAATAAAACAATTCTTTTAAAAACTTATTTTTAATATGTCATATTTGAAATACAGGCACCCTTTATATTCCTGGAGATTAATTGTAAATATAGGGGATTTGAACTCAGACCTTCAAGAAACTTTCAACTATCCACACTATCTTATACCATTGATACACATGACCACACAAATAGAAAAATAAAAAATCACCAATACACATATTTTGTACTGAACCAGAACTCATCAGTTGGTCAATATTATCAACTCTCACACACATATATAATCAGTGCTCAGTTTATATCAAGATAGCAAATCTTCACACCTTAATGGACAGGCTTAAATCTACTCCAACCTCCAACTCTTCAGCCATCCATAGCATTGAAAATCTGATGATAAAAATTCAAAATCCCATGTTGATGTCAATATTTTTGTTATACCCATGTTGATCTCAAATCACTCTGACCCCTCATGTATACGATCTTATCCATTCAAATACAAAGAAGAGCCATGGGCAGGATGCAGACTTAATGTGTAATATTTGAATACAGGCACTCTTCAAATACCTGGAGCATAATTGCAAATATAGGGGATTTGCTATCTTAGTATAAACTAAGCACTGATTATATATATATATATGTACTGATTATATATATATATATGTGTGTGTGTGTGTGTGTGTGTGTGTGTGTGTGTGCAAATTGATAATCTGGACCAACTGATGAGTGCTGGTTCAGTATGAAAAATTATATTAGTGATTATTTATCTTTTATACATGTGTGTGTTCATGTGTATCAGTGGTGTGAGATAGTGTAGATAGTTGGGTGCTTGAAAGTCTGAGTTCAAATTTCCTATATTTACAATTTAGCTCCAGGTATATGAAGAGTGCCTGTATTTCAAATATTATATATTAAGCCTGCATCCTTCCCATCCCTCTTCTATGTATTTAAATGGATAAGATCCTATAAATGAGGCGTCAGAGTGACTTGAAGTCAACATGGGCATAACAACAATATTGGTACCAACATGGAATTTGAGCATTCCGTCATCATATTTTCAATGGGATGGATAATTGAAGAGTTGGAGGTTAAGTGGTTTGAAGCTTGATCATTAAAGTATGAAGATTTACTATCTTAATATAAACTGAGCAATAATTATATATCTGTGTGATCATGGGACCAACTGATGAATGTTGGTTCAGCATGAAATTTATATATTGGTGATTATTTGTTTTTTCTACATGTGCATGGGCTTGTGTATCAGTGGTATGAGATACAGTGTATAGTTAAAATGTGCTCAGAAGTCTGAGTTTAAATCCCCTTTGTTTACAATTAAGCTCCAGTTAAACAAAGAATACCTGTATTTCAAATAGTACACATTAAGCCTGCATCTTACCCATCCCTCTTCTGTGTATTTAAATGGATAAAGACCTATACATGAGGGGTCAGAGTGACTTGAGGTCAACATGAGCATAACAAAAATTTTGGCATCAACATGAGATTTTAGCTTTCCATCATCAGATTTCCAATGGTATGGATGGCTGAAATATTGGAAGTTGAATAGATTGAAGCCTGTCCATTAAAGTATGAAGATTTACTATCTTAATATAAACTAAGCTCTCATTAGGTATATGTGTGAGAGTTGATAATCTTGATGAACTGATGAGTGCTGCTTCAGCATGAAATATGTATATTGTTGATTTTTTATCTCACCTACATGTATGTAGTCAGGTGTATCAGTGGAATGATATAATGTGGATAGTTGAAATGTGCTTGATGGTCTGAGTGCAAATAATCTATATTTACCATTGAGCTCCAGGTATATGAATATTGTCTATTTCAAATATCCTACATTAAGCCTGCATCCTGCTCATTCCTCTTCTATGTAGTTAAATAGTTAGGGTCCAATACATGAGGGGTCAGGGTAACTTGAGATCAACATGGACGTAACAACAATATTGACATCAGCATGGCATTTGTGATTTTCATCATCAGATTTTCAATGGGATCAATGGCTAAAGAGTTGAAGGTTAGAGTACAGTGAATCCTATCCATTGAAGTATAAAGATTTGCTTTTTTAATATAAACTGAGAACTGATTATATATGTGTGTGAGATTTGATAATCTGGACCAACTTATGAGTGATAGCTCTGCATGAAATATACATATTGGTGATTATTTATATTTTCTACATGTGTCTGGTCATGTGTATCAGTAATGTGGCATAGTGTGGATAGTTGAAAAGTTCTTGAATGTCTGAGTTCAAATCCCCTATATTTATTTTTAATATTTATATTTTTATGTCTTATAATTTTATATATTTGTAAATACTGGGCTTATGTTATATTTACACGTACGTAAAAGATTATTTATATTTTTTAAATTATTTCTCAATATATTCTCACTAAAGATACAATTAAAAAAGTCATCTTTTTAAAAATACATACACAAACACAATATAGGAATATTGAACAACTAACTAAATAACTAACTGTACAACCACAAACTATTCTTATCTATTTATAAATCCACAACAATAAGAAGATAGTTAGGAAGAAATGTAATATATTTAAAAAATCAAATGGATCATAATTTTATTTCTTTAATATGTATTTACAAAAAAGTAAATTGATTATTTTTTTAATACAAAATCTAAATTAAACCACACCCGGTATATTTATAGTACTTTGAAAAAAATATGTTAGCAACAAAAAAATAAATGTTCAATGTTGCCAACTTGTTCAAATTTTTTTAAAATTTTATATTCAAAGTTCATCATTTGATTACTCTAAAAATATTCACAAAAGAAGAAAAATGGTCTAACATTTTAACAAAAATTACTTCCTACAGTAATAGATAATTGTAAATGTAATACTATAAAAGATACTATTTAGTCGAAATTTGAATAAAGGCTAATTTCAGGAGTAATATATTTTATTACAAATAATCCCATAAATCTATAATTAAAATTGCTCCACCTAGCTGCAAAGTTTAAGTCACTTGAATGGTAGATAGTCACACCCTTTATGGATGCTCTTTCATAAGTAATTTACGACCTGTTGAAAGATCAAATTCTCATTTTTTAATAGAACATATCAAGTATAAAGTTAAAAAAAATGCTGTAATTCAAATCAAAGTTTCACTTAATCTCTTGGGCATATAAAAGAATGCACATTTTCTTTTGTTAAAATCGAGTTTTCAATGACTTTAGAACATATCAATATTCGTAATGTTCACAGCACATCTTATTACAGTATTAATATTATATTGTTTATACCAGCGAAAACTGACTGGTGCTGTTGAGTATAACATTTAAATAGTGCTTGGCTAATAATCTTGTTTAGAATAAAATTAATGATAAAATATTAGTATAAATTCACTCAATTTTATTTTTTTTTAGTTTAAATGTATATTTCTATTCATTAAATACAGTCTTCTGATTTTACAACAATCAATTTTGCTTTGTGAAACAATGAATACTTATGTTTAAATAAAGTTTGAGATTAGTTTATAGGATTATTTTTCCTATTTCTTAATTGTCTTATTGATATTTTATGTTCATGCATGATCAACTGCAATATCATAAAAAGTATTCTGGGAATAAATAAGAGAAATAAAATAAACAGAATAATTTTAAATAACAGAGAATTTTTCAATAAAATGATTTGCTAAAGTATTTTCTCAAACATCTCATTATACTTTTATAGTAAATAATGTCATAAAATAAGAATAAATGTGAAGAAAAAATGTAATAATAATAAACAGCCACTCAAAAATGAATACCATCAATCCAACTCTATAAACAGAAAAGAAAAAATAAAGTGAGAGAGTGAGAAATTTTAACAATGAATTTTGCAGTGACTATAAACCAATCTATAAAATATAAATATATCTGCATATAAATGATGTTGAATTAATTTTCTATTTATCTGTTAATTTACAATGCTACCTTTCAATTTCATCAACAGAAAACTTTTATTTTTAAGATACTCTACTACTATGTGTAATTCCGCAATATCTTGAATTGTCTATCATATCTTCACAATGAAAACCAATAACATTGCAGTACTTAGTATCTTTATGGTAATCCTTATAATATAACTAGGTTCTACTTCTCCTACAAAACTCATTTTCAAGTTTACCATAAACCATTCTTATATAAAGTATTCCATATTTTATTGTCCAATACAATGAATATATAGTAAACAATAGTGAACTGAATATCATATTTTGAAAGTTGAAGAACAATTTTGCCATTGCAATTTAAAAAATTTACAGAGCATCATTATATAAAACTTTTCAAATGCCTTTAGGCTCCACTGATAGTGTTCAAATTTTACATCCATATAATAAATTGGATAAAATAATAGCTTTAAATTAGTTGGAGTGGCCATTTCCATATAATGAAATACTGTGTATTTAATTTATTAAAAGCAGAAGCACATTTGTGTCTATGCCAAATATCAATATCTAAATCCATTTTTCTAATTCTAAAATTACCAAGGAAGTTAAATTGCATTATATTCTTAAGTTGATATCCATCTAATCTGAAAGATTCTGAGAATATTTTTCTATTACTGGCAGATAAAGAACTCAAGTTTTTAAACATTAATTTAAACTGAGATTTTTATAAGTTGCACTTAAAACATTAAGAACATTCCCACATTCATCATTTGAGTTGAAAAAAAGGCACAATCATCATCATCATACTATAAAGCCAGAGTCCAAGAATATGAAGATCTTGTTTGTGCTTTTAATCAATTCAAATTAAAATTTCCATCATCAAACTTGAAATTTATCTTTATATCTGAACCACCAACAAAAATATTTGTTTAACACCAGTATTTATTTCAAATGTTTCAGAATTTATACCTATAGTAACATTTCCTTTCATTCCATCATGTAAATGCTGTGTAATACAAATACATTTTTGTGTATAAAACAATGCAATAAACCTATTCTTTTAATGAATAAAAGCAAAATATATAAATTATTCATTTGTTTCTGATACTTTTTTGTACATTTTCTTGGCAACAAAAATCATATTTGTAGTACTTCTTAATGTTTAAAATCACATTGAGTTTCTAGTAAGCATTCATATTTAACTGGCAGCAATATATCCAACAAAAATTTTGAAAGTACTTTTGCTATAGTGGTTTTATATTGATATTCCATAATAATTACCATAACTACTCTCTTTGTTTTTAACATTGGCACAATTAAAGCATTCTTAAGATCAGATGCCACAACTTCATGAGTGAAGATATTTCTAAAATATTTCAATATAAAAAAGAGGTACAATATCATTATATGACATTAAAATATGATTAATAAATAGTTCATACCATTTACACATTTCTTAAACACTTTATCAATATTATTTATTTATATCAAAAGTAACAGTTTCAACTCAAATATATAATTATATAATTAGTACACTTATATACATATACATAATTAAATACATAAAATAAAATATACATTTTAACCTGATCATTATAAATAATCATTTCCCATTTTATTATTTTACTCTTAAATAATTCTATCCATATTTATTTTATATCACTTTATTTTATTTTATTTTTAAAATATTAGTTATTATAATTATAAAACATTAACATTTATTCTACTATTTAATACATATTATTATTGTTTTAATTATATTGTAAATCAACTTCTAAATTTTCTTATTTTTATTAAATATTTTATAATAATTAACTTTTCCCACATTACAAATTACTTTTTTACATTATAAAAATTACCTACTTCTTTACAATCCTATTTTTAAAAATGCAACTGACAAAAATTTCAAAATTTGTACACATGTTTAACACCAACCTCTATTATCATTTTCTTCAACTTTATTCTTTTAAACTTTTTTCAAATTCAAAATATTATTAATAATAATTGCTTATAAAATTATTGTCTTTATTCCAAAATCCCTATAAAGATTTGGTTTTATATTCTTAATCAATATTGCCTCTTTAATTTTCCTATCCCTTCTATTATTTGTATAATTAATGATTTTATACTATCTGTTTCAAACCTATGACCTGTTTCTAATGAATAAAAATAATAGGATTTGAGAAAGATAATATAAAAATAATTATTTATACAAATAATAAATGGGATAGGAAAATTGAAGAGGCAATATTGAGCAAGAATATAAAACCAAATCTAATAGGGATTTTGGATAGAGATAATAATTTTATAAGCAATTAATATTAATAATAGTTTGAATGTGAAAAAGATTAAAAAAATAAAGTTGAAGAAAATGACAATAGAAGGAAATGTTAAACAAGTGTACAAACTTTGAAAATTTTGTCAGTTTGGTTTTTAGAAATAAACCTGTAAAAATGTAGGCATTTTTTGTAATGTAAAAAAGTAATTTGTAATACGGGGAAAGTTAATTGATAATTATAAAATATTTAATAAAAATAAGAAATGTTGGAAGTTGATTTTGTAATTTAAGTAAAATGACAATAATATGTATTAAATAATACAGTAAATGTTTAAGTTATAATTATAATAAATAATATTTTTTTAAGAAAATTAAATAAAGTGATATAAAATAAATGTGGATAAAATTATTTAACAGTAAAGTAATAAAATGGGAAATGATAATTGATAGTGTTCATGTTGAAATGTATATTTTATTTTTGTATTATTTTGTGTATTGCATATGAATATGTGTATAAGTGTATTAATTATATAATTATATATTTGAATATTGTAGCCCTGATGATAACTGCAGGACAGTCAAAACCGTTAGTTTTTATATAAATAAATTGTATTGATAAAGTGTTTAAGAAAGTTGTAATTGGTATAATATGCTAAAGTAGAAATCAATGCATAGGAAAAGAAGGAAGAAGATGATTAATAGTTAACAGCATAAATCTATCATAATGAGATCTTTATTACAGTATAATAATTTTTGAAATAAAATTAAGTTTGATTTTATAGTAAACAAATACTAATACTTATCAATAGTAACACTGTTAAAATAGTGACTTAAATTAAGTGTTTTTTATGGAAATGACAGCTGAATAACAAAATATAGATCAGGTAGGTATAGACACTACTATGGAATCAATGAAAAAAAAAATTGATGTAAAAAAAATAAATAGTAAAGATATAATATAAAAAAATATAAATACTACTTGCACAAATAATCTTAATGGAAATCATAAATGCAAAGTTAATGAAATATTTATTGATTGTGATCTATTTAAGTATGTCAAAATATATACATAGAGCAAAAAATATTTTCAATGGTCTCTGCGTCTAGTTTCTATTGATTTAAGTAATAAAATTATCATACAATCACATCTTTAAACAAATAGGATAGTAGTAGAAGATTTTTTAAAATCGATAAATAACTAGACAGTTATTTAATACTTTTAAAATATCAAACATGTTTTATCAAAAAAGTCAAGATCAAAAAAGTCAGTTTTAATATATTAATCTATTTTTAAAAATACTATATTAAATGAAACAATACTGCTAAATTAAAAACTCAAAATATCGCAAATAATCCACTTGAATTTTAAATTTTTCAGCATTTTAAAAAGTAATAAAATGTTTGATGTAATTCAGATTCATCCTACTAAAAATATATTTATTTGCATTTGAAATATTAGATAATTATTACTAATCATTTTCATAATTTATTATATGTTTGTGTGTGTAATTTTGTAAATAGTTTTTTACAATTTATTAATTAACTATTTTAATTTATTTCAAATACATTAGAGTAATGATTTGTTTTATATCTTTCAGCAGGTTTTCAACATCTTACCTAGGTTTATTTAAAACTACTTTTAAAAATATATTAAGTTTTATTTTATGCTAAGCAATTTATAATACCAAGTTTAATTAATGCTGATTTATTAGTATGTAAACAACTCTTTTTAAAAATTTATTCCCATCCAAAATGTATGAAGAATGTAGTTATACAATGTTAAATTATAAATCTTGTAAATTCTACAAAATATAAACTCCATTAGATCACTATAATGAAATTTACTTGAATTATAGTTACGACTGCAAAGTTAGATATTTATAAAACTTTAAATAATAATAATAATAATAATAATAATAATTGTATAATTTGTCATAATAATAATAATAATAATAATAATAATAATAATAATAATAATAATAATAATAATAATAATAATAATAATAATAATAATAATAATAATAATAATAATAATAATAATAATAATAATAATAATAATAATAATAATAATAATAATAATAATAATAATAATAATAATAATAATAATAATAATAATAATAATAATAATAATAATTGTATAATTTGTCATACGGAAAGAGTATACATTGATTCAATGACATTGTGGCCATTACCTCACTACTGTATTTAACTGGATAAGGTAAAATTTATAATAAAAATTAAATTAAAACCTCATGAATGATTATCTCTGATGTAAATATAAATAATCATGTTTTACATCATACTTTGCTTTTTTGATAATAACAAATATTTAAAATTGGAGAATTACGGTTTAGTGATTGCTGATTATATATTAAAAATTAGATTTTTATTTTGGTGAATGTAGTAAAGAAAAAAAAATATCGGAAAAATACCTGTAAAGGCTTCAATTTATTAGCATGATTTTATTTTCTATAGCTTCTAGGTTTATTAACGTTTTCTTATTAAGGCTAATGTAATGATAAAAACAAATCTTTAAATTTAGCAATTAACCATAGGAGCATGCCATCTTCTCCTTAATAATTGACGGTGGTCAATATTATAACATAATCAATACTTTTTTTTTGCTTTTAAACTCAGCAAACAATCACATATATAAACAATTATTCTGATACTTTTATCCACATAATAATAGCTACAAACATGGTATAATTAGTTCTAAATGACAAATTGAGTTAGCTATGCACTGATTACTAAAATAACAATAATATTTGATTTTATTTAGAAATACTGAGAAATAAACTGATTCCAAAATTAATGTTGAGATTCAAGTTATTTTTAGCCTTTGTGGAATTAGTTAGTTCTTTAGCTAGAAGTATTTGTTTCTGTATATATCTATAAAAATATTTTTTATTTCGACAGAATTAAATTTCTTTATAGGATAAAATGTATTCAAAAAATTTGAGAAGCTTGTTTGATTTTTTTTTTTATAGTTCATATATAAATAATTTCTTAGAGATATTTATTTTTGATATATTATATAAAGGATTAAGATTTGTTTAACAATTTTATTATTAACTATGTCAATTTTAGATTTTTAACAATAATATTCATTTGAACATTTGATAATTCAAAAATCAAATGCTTTTAAAAAAATAATATTTAAAAATATTATTATCTCACACCCTCCAGATACTTTAGAATTTGACGATAGACTGGTAATAATCAAGAAAGACTATTAAGAAACTCATGCTTAATGATTTTAATAAAGATTTCATTATTTCCTTTTTCCACACAAATGAACTTTTTCTAAAGCCTAGTTTTAAACATAAATCTTTAAAAGAAATTTATTTAAATCCATATTAAACTAGTAGATTGACAGTCAGTTAAGATAATAAATTTTGAAATTATTCTAAGAGAATTGCTTAATTGTATAATTTCCAATCACTTTACAAATTAATCAATGTGCTGATATAATGTTAATATGATACTTTTTATTTCATTTATGGTTTTGTTTTTATTTGTTTGATTAATTATTTAAATCAAATTAAAATTTGCTACATACACACACACTTATTATAAAATGAGTTGGAATTGACAATATTTAATCTGTTATTCTAATACTAATATTATAAATCAATAATAAGTTTTTGTTACTATAGCTTAATATTTCTTTATATTAGCATTTCATTACCTTTGATTGTTATTGATATTGACATAGTTTGTGTTGACAGATTTTAATGATTATATATATATATATATATATATATATATATATATATAATTGAAATAATAAATTGAAGGCTTTACAAACTATTACAAACAATCCGTTTAACCGCAGAAGTATTTTCGGTTAATTTCTTAAACCTGCCTCAACTGCAATTAATTATAAAATTACATAAAGAAGGTAATCCTTTGTGAGTTATGATAGATTTTGGTGGATCATACATATATCAGACTTCTAAATATATTGGTAAACTTTTACAAGATTTTTTAGGATTTGGGAAAAATACTATTGCTTCATCATTTGACTTTGTAAATAGTATTGAAAATTTGATGATTGATAAAAATGATGTTATTGCTCCATTTGATGTTACAGATATGTATGAATTTATTGATAGAATGAATTCCATAAAAATAATTGAACATGCATTAAAAAGTAAAAGTATTTGTAAATATATGATAAAATTTATTGTTGCTTTAAAAAATTTTAATGATAACATTGTTGCATCTTTTGAAGGTCAATATTATAAAATGTCTAAAGGTTAGCCTATGGGTCTGCCTGCAGTTGCACAAGTTTGCAATTTTGTTTTATCTACATATGAGAATAGTATTTTAAATATGTGTACTTTTGGAGATATTAAAATTTACAAAAGATATGTAGATGATGTTTTTTTTGTGGAAATACTAATAGTATAAATTTGATTGTAGATGAATTAAATAAGTTGAATGGCTTGAAATGGACTATTGAAAAGGAACAGGACAATAATATTCAATATTTAGATTTAATGATTACAAGAGATAACAGTATATTAAATTATAAACTAATAATTAAACCACTGCAAAAAAAGGATATATAAATTGTAAATCAAAAGTACCAATGATGCATAAGATGGCAAGCTTTAGATCTTTTTTGTTTTGGAATGAAAAATTATGTCATTACCAAAGTGATAACCTGAAAAATATTGAAATATTTGCCAAAAATTGCTTGATACTGCTTATAAAATGGAACAAATAAACAATACTTTATGTCAACTTAAAACAAACTTATAATAATTTAAAGGAAATGAAGATTAAGAGTAAAGAATGGATATCTATTCCATTTATTTCAAATCCACACATGGAATTTTTTAAGGATTTATATAAGAATGTGTTTAATGTTTCATTCTATGTTACAAACAATATTAATAAATTAGTCAATAATTCTAAGGATGTCATACCTTTCAAGCACAAAAGTAATGTCATATATCAATTTTTTTGTGATTGTATGCTATCATATATAGATGAATCTAGCTGCAGTATTGAGAAAAGATTGAAGAAACATAAATTGTTGTATAAGCATGTAAAAAGTAAAAATAATAGTGATTTAATATCTCCTTCAGTTTTCTTTGATCATGAAAAAACATGTAAATGTAAATTTAAATTTGATTTTGAAAATGTGAAAATACTTCATGAAGAGAGAAACCATAGTAAAAAAAAATAAAGAGCCAATTTTTATAAACAGGAATAAAATGCATTATATAAATAGACAAGCTGCTAACATTAAAATATGAGATTTGTAGAATTTAAATTGATGACATTTGCTTCCACTTTTGTTTTTGAATTTAATGGCAGTTGAGGTAGGTTTAAGAAATTAACTGAAAGTACTTCTGCAGATTTAAGGATTGTTTGTAATAGTTTCTAAACCATTAAATTTATTATTTCAATTATAATTACAATTTTGTTTATAATTAACGGACATTTTATTATTTTATATATATATATATATTGTAACAAGCACATATGCCATTACATTATTTTTTTATTATTAAACATGAAAAAAATAAAAGTTTGCCAATAAAAACTTCTTTTTTAAGAATTAAAAATTGGAAATTAAAAAAATCATCTTAAACTCGTATATATATATATATATATATATATATATATATATATAAAATCACACAGATAAAAAAAATTATTAAAATAAAACTTTATTAAAAATAGAAAAACTAAATCTTTCAACAAAAAGATTTAGAGACAAAAATATATCTTTAAGTTTGGAAAACACATTAATTAATCAGAAAATGGAAATGATTGTTTTAATTAGTTAAATGTAAACTAGCCCTTGGGCATTTAAAATGTATAAGCAATGGTCAGATAGGAAAACAATAGAAACTAATAGAAAATGAGAGAAATCCATCGGGAAATCGGACCTCAATGGAAGGATCATCATCATCGAAGATGTAACATCTACTGGATCTGAAAGTTACATATAAAAAAAAAGTTGGAAATAAATTTTGAGTTGAGTAAAGAAAATTTAAGAGAAGACGAAGATGTGTTAAGTCAGAGAGTTGGAGATGAAGGGATTGAAAGATGCACTTTCAATTCCTTCAGTTGTTATAAAAAAAGGGAAATGAATCATTGCTTTTCTTATAGTGAGGACCATAGGATCATCAGGGGAATTTAATGCTGGATTCCAAACAGCAAGCAACTGTAAATGATGAACTTTTTTAAAACATAAGAAGTATGACTAATGAACATTTCTAAAACCATAAGCACATTAGAACTTAAATGAATATTAATTTGAAAACATTAAAAAATCTAAAATATAAACGTTCCCAGTATTTAATTTATAGAAATAGAATCCTATCTGACCAACTTTATTTATTAATAAGTAATTTTAATTTGATGTATTTCTTTTGTAAAATTATTTCCATTTTTTTTTTGTTCTTTGAAGTTGCATTCTGATTTTTGTTTTGTGTTAAATTAAATTATATAAATGTTAAACTTAAGTCGGGTGTGAATGGCTATATAGATTTGTAAAGTTATATTAGGTTATTTGTTTCATAGTTAAATTAGGTCAATGGATTGGATATATTGGTGTAATTAGTAGATTTGCTAAGGGCAGAATTGCTTTATATGCCACACACTTCCTTTTTGCCTATGGAATGTGATCATAAGTTGGCAAAATGACCGCTGTCACTTCCTATGGAGTTTTTTTTTATTGCTCTTATCATCAGATAGATGTAGTATTCCTATCTGGTGAGAGTCAATTTTTTCTCTTAACCTATTTGTGCTGTCGTATTTGTATTACATTGAATACAATGATATATCAGATGGATTGATGTTGGTTTGACTGCAAACTTTTGGCCTAAGGTTAAATAGTGGATAGAATATTTTATTTTCAAATGCAAATCTATGTAGTCTATTCATACTCGACACTCTAAATAAAAATGCATTAAATTTAAGTTGGGTATAGATGCTTGCATGGATTTGTTATCGGTTAATTATGTTTTTGGTTTCGATATTTGATCAAAATATATAGACATACAGTAAATAATGATACCTTACGGTGAGTATCTAAAATGTATTTATTCAGATGTCTTTTAAGTTATTGGTGACAATGCGGCATCTTATGATGAATGCCATTGGGTTTCTTATAAATTTCCCTCTGCAATTCCACCAATGATTTTATATTTTGATTGTTTATGTTTATTTTGAAATGTTTTTGACCGTGTAATCTACATAACTGATCTATACTCAACATTATAAAACAAACTTCTCTAAATCCATCCGTGTGAACTTATAAAAATTAAAATATAAATTAAAATCTAAAATCAAAGTTAAAAATGTAAGTTAAATTTTAAAATGTAAAACTGATACTAAAATAATTTTAAATATTATATATGTGCGTAAATAAATGTTTGTGTGTATAATTACTGGTAGTGGCTTATTTTATTCTTTTGTAAAATATTCTTAGATAAGAATTTATAAAATTAAATGTCTGCTATTTCACTGAGCTGGTGACAAAGGGCTAATGACCGCAATCAAAATATATAATTTTTTTTTTACTTACATACATGTATATCAAAGTATGCATATTTTTTATTATTTCTAAAAATATTTTTAATGGAAAGAATTAAAAAAAAATTATCCTTTATGGTTTGAATTTGTAAATAATTAATTTTGATTTATGAAAAAAAATTGTAAATTGTAATTTGCTTTTAACAAAAGGAAAAAAAGGGGAAAAGAAAAGATATTTTTGTATTAAGAACAAAATTTTTTTTTTGGTTGTTTGTAAAGATATAATCAAAAAAAGTTGTTTTATCTAGTGAATGAAGGTATAATGGGTGATTTAATTAGCCAAGATGGAAACTATATAATTTCGAAAATTAAAAAAAAGTATACTTTAAAACATAAAAAATAAAAGAATGTATGCAAAGTATAATTAATGAATTGTTGGCTGATGCAATAGTTCATGGGGGGAGAGGTATAGAAATTGGGCTGATAAATGAACCATGTGAGTTACCGACCAGGTGCAGCGAGGTCAGTTCATGCTTGTTTGTTAAGGTAATCAGAATGGCTATTTTTGCAGAGAATTCAGAGAAGTACTTGTTTATCCAAGTAATATGACTGTTTATTTTTGCAGAGAGTTTATTGATTATTATATTTCATTCCTGCTATCACCATTGGAGAGCAAGAAAAAGACAAAATGATAGTTGAAACTTAATCATTAATATGTGGGATTGCTTTTAATGAAATCTTGAAAAAAATTGTCAAAATTCAAAACAAGAAAAGTAAATATACCTATTTCTGTTATGACTACAGCTACGGACCTCCAACAGAATAATACCATTGTTAGACATGAAGCAAAAATTTCACAAAGCTTGTAAATAGTCAACAAACCATCTCTCAATTTTGGAAAATCATAGTAGAAATCTTTAAGCTGTAATTGACCAAATTACTATTCATAATTTTAAATTTGATGAAATTATAAGTAAAGCCAATTTTCTATGGTAAAGTCTGCTGGAAAAAATATGCATATATGAAAACTATAGCCAAAGACTTTAGAATAGATTCCCAATTGAGATGGCCTTAATATTCTGTCCAGTTTATCAAACAATCATGGAGTAGACTACTAGCTACAGTACACCTGATCATTCATCCCCGAAACCCTGAAATGATTTAGGAGAAGCCAGTAAACCCTGATGGAAAAAGGACTCTACCATATGTATTGTCGAAAGAAAGCCTTATCCATCTTGTTAAGTGGTTATATGGTCCACTTTAATGTCAAACCCGATGGACATCAGCTCAGATGAGTTATATTTTATAATATTAATTTTTTGTTTCCCTAAATAATTTATTTTTGTCTTTGCTTATTATAACTATTAATCAGTTTTGTTTAATCATTTTAGAATGTATATAGTATTAGATAGTACTTTCATGTATGTTTAACCTAGATCTGTCATGTGCAGAATCCATATATTTCTTAATCATTCAAATCACTATGGTGACACCTCAAGTTGAGTTTCCTTTATCCACAATCTTTATATATCCAAAATAAAGAGATTTATATGTTTGTTATACATCACTTCATCCAAAATAAAGGGATATAGAGGTTTGTCATATATAAAATATAATATGAGCAAAAGAATATTGGTGTTTCCTAATATTAATATTTATAAACTAAAGAAATAGTGGCACTACTGTATGGAAAGTTTTGCCTTTGTTTAAAGAAATAGTTGTTAGACATACTTGTAAACCTTGAATTATTTTTTTTTCTTTTTGAATATGTATATTATATATATACTTACTATTAGTTTGGTATTTTGAAAGTGGGAAGGGGAGTACATTATGCGATCATCTTAAAATATATTTTTTTTAAAAGAGAATAAAAAAAAGTATTTTTTTTTTATATGAGTGTTTTCTATAAGTAAGTATCCAATTTGCTCAATAAATGTCACATTATGTAAGCCATAGGTTACAATTTATATAACTGGAAGCATAGATATAAAATTTGCCTTTATTTAAAATATTAACATTATTAAATTTAGTTTTATATATGTACTGGGTGAAGGGAAATGGGAAAAATAAACATTATATTTTATATTTAAATCATTTGCCACATAATTTATTCAGGATATAACTATTATACTCAAAGAACCTAAGATAGGAGAAAAGAAAACCATATAATGAGCTAGTTATTGGGATAACATACCAGGGAGTTGGATTGTTTCATTTTTATGTTTGTACTTATTAACCTATTAATGTATATGATAGTGGTCATCTATTTGCACACTCTCATGGAAAAGAAAAAGGGAGTCAATAATTAATTTCTTTATCAGGGATGGTGTGAATAGCTCAGTTAGAATATTCCAGTACTTTCAAAGGTGTGCAAAGCAAAAAAAAATAAGTGACTAACATATAGATAGTCAGACAATAGTTGTATGTTTAACAAGGAAGGTTTTGATTGACCTAGTTTAGGTTTAATCTCCTTCGTCTAATAATTCTTTTAAAATATTTTTTTTTTATATTTAGTCAACAATAATTTTGGGGAATTATTATAAAGTTTTCACTTAATAACATATGTCACTTCATGCACAGTGCATATGTAGGTTAAAAGACATATAAGACTGGGGTAGAAAATTTCAGATCAGTACAGAAAATGGTGCCAAACATGAAAGACATGAACTAAAATTACAAGTGAGGAATTAAATGAAAAAAGAAATTATAGCACATACAAAAAAATAATGTAAATCTATATTAAAGATTTTTTTGTTTACAAAAATATTTTAAAGTGAAAAATGTGGTTGTAAATAATGTGCAGCTTCAACATTTAGTTTAAAAAAAATGTTAGGAAATAAATTTTAGTTAGTGGACCAAAACAAATATATGTGTAGATCTTCAGACATTGGAGATATTGAAGACAGAAACGATAAATATTATTATATTGATTTAGGATTGTTAGCATATGCTTAAAATAGGGCATGTATAAAATATATATATATAAATAAAAAGATTTTTTTTTCTCTTGTGTGTAATATTGAATTGAAGTAAATGTGGCTTGAATAGGGTAAGAAACTGATGAAACAAAGGGCAAATTGAAAGGAGTTAAATGTAATGTGTAGTGTACTGTGCATGTTTAGCATACAATTTTATAATGCACACACACACATATATATATATATATATATATATATATTGTAATGGTCAAATATGTGCATTTGTGCAACAAAACCTAGAACTCGGATAGATCATCCTAAGCCCAACCAGGTTTACTGTGGTGGAAGCCATGGATCTGGCCTAACCCTAGTTCCTCTACCATTGCTCATAGACTTACAACCTTACATCTGACACAGTTGAGGTCACAACAGCATTTCAATTCTTCACGTGCCGGCAGTAGCTCATCAGTAGCACATAAGATGGGTAATACTGGGCATTTTGTTTAGCATATCTATGAAGGTATCATGTGGCACAATTATCATTACTAATCCTATATAAAATTTCAATAATCATTATAAACTTAATTACTAATTATTAAATAAAATTGAGTCAGTGAGCAAGACTAAGACAAGAAACTAGATTAAATTTGAAATCAATTTAATAATTTTCAATGTAAACAATTATTCAAAATTATAATAAAATAAGGAAAGGTTTGGTTTCACACACAGGTGAATAGGGGATTTTACAATTGAAAGGGGTTCACACGTAAGTGATGTATTATGGGTAGCAATTTTGGATGTATGGATTCAAGTAGTTTGGTTTACATATATAGGTTAGTTATTTAAGAGTGATTTTAATCCTTTAACACAACTAACAGAATTTAGAGATGTTGCATTTCCATTTTACGTGTATATATGTATATAGCCTCATATCACACACAGGTGATATTCTGATAGTTACAGTTAATTATTTATTTGGCTTATATATACATATCTCTATCACTCACAGGTGACAAAATCATAATACATAATATTTTGCATCAGCTGAACTTTAATTTGGAACGATTTGACTTTGCTCAAGGTTATTTAATTTCTATGCTAGGTTTATGCTATAAGGATTTAGATTTGCCATATTAGTGGAAGTGATAATTAATTTTGAGAGAACATAATTTTGCATATTTTAACTAGCATGAATACTTTAATATATTCTCTACATAGTAAAATACTATTTAGACTGGATTCTATATCAGATCAATACTGAATTAATTACTTGAAATGGCGGGTGGAACTGACTAACGGATGTTAGACTTCAGAGACAAGTGTGTACAGAAAAACATATAACTCTAAGTCTTATTGTGTCTCATATGTGCCTTATTCATGGGATTCTTACCAAGTAACAGTTCCCTAGGACTGATTATAATTGCTGTGGTGTAGGAGGCCATTTTAGTTTGGCAGATTGAGCAATATACAGGAATATGGGAGTCTTACGCTTTGAATTGAGTTTCATGCTCCTTTTATGAATGAGGAATGTGGAGTCTTACGCTCTGAGGTGAGTCTCATGCTCCATTATAAGATATACGAGATGGGTTGGCATGTACCAGTCACCATCTGAAGGAATAATTGCCTGAACTAAAGGTAATGGTACAGCATCACGGCATGCGACCATTAAAGAAATACAACAATAAGAAAATTCACTGTAGCTTTTCATAAGGACACAAATGCACCACTGACTAGGTAATCATATTTAAAAATTAAGATGCTACATACAAGTTTCTTTCATGAAACTATCCCATATCAGTTCATGTTACAGTACTCTAAATAGTACTAATAAAGGAAATTTATAAATCCAATCTACACACTTAGCTATATAGGCCATGATTTACTTAGCTTAAGGAGGATTACAGCATATAGGGAATTAAAATATAAACTTTAAATTTATGCTGTATTTTTATCACTTTAAATAGATATTAATTTAAAATACCAACTCAAAAAGCAAATCTATATTTGGGTAATTATGTTAGTAATAACTTTTAATTATAGATATTTTATCCTTTCTAAACCAGAGATTTTTATTTCGTATATAATTATATGTTTTATATATATATGCGCACTTACATATATATATGCGAGCAAATTTTTATTTAACACTCGCGAATAGTTTAATTTAAGAATAAAGCTCGGTTTTGCAATTTTATAGCATAAACAATATAATGTAACTAAATAGTAATAATATTGGAATAGATCAAATTAAGAAATGCATTTTAAATCAGAATAAGATTTTAAACAAGTGAAGTTTGATAATTGCTTATTTGAAAAGGAAAGTTATGTGATGTTCGCTAAAACATGTTTGATTTAGTTTTATAATGCGTTCTCAGAAATTAATGACTGCAAACATTATCATTAACTTAAAACATATATAAATTATCATAGAAATCTTAAATATTATTTTAAATTATTATTATATAAAATATTTATTTTCTACATTAAGCGAATTGAGATAGGTAGCCTTTAATTATTTATAGTTAAATGAATACATAACCAAATCAAATTATATTTTGCGAGTAAACCCAAAACATAAAATCATACAATTTCATTAATACAGATGTGTGTGAATGTGCATATTTTAGATCATAAAATTATAAAGCATAATACAACTAAAATACATTAAATCATTTAATAATTTATATCTCAGGTAAATCATTTCTATCAGTTAAATTAGTATCAGTTATTATTTTAGTTATATATATATCAGTTATTATTTTAGTTATATATATATCAGTTATAATTAAGTAAGTTTTATCAGTTTTATCATCAGGCTTAAATTAGTACCTTTATATCAGGACTTAAATTTGTATCAGGCAAGACTTTAGGGTTTAAATACAGTAGTTAATAATTATAATTTAGGTGAGTTTTTAAATTAAAGTTATCAAACAAAATATACATACTTTTCATTTACATATTAAGATGGCCATTAATTTGAGGTTAAGATAGCATTTGCTGGGAATTGATTGAAGGTTTTAGATTAGAAGAGTATTTACCATAGTTAATCTTGATGTTTCTCTGCACTGTGGGTTCCTATGAATAGTGTGACATCTTTTAGGTTTTGATGGTGATCTGCTCCAGTTCTTGGCTTAGATGGTTGTTCACCCGGCAGAAGGCTAGATTCGAAGTTTTTTTTTACCCTGACATTTTATTAATTCATTTTATTAAAATGTGTCTTGATCACTCTTAGAAATTATTTTACTGGATTTTTTTTAAGATGGCTGCTACTTCTTTTATATCCTTATCCCCCCCTCTATTTCATTACTTTCTTTTCCTAGAATTGCTTTCTGGTCCATACGGTAATTAGCAGTTACGGTAGAAACCTGCTGCGTTAAATTTAAACTAGGTCAAAAAAAAGCCTATTGACGTAATCATTTATTCAGTTTTCCAGGTTTTATTCCAAATATAAACTTTTATTTAATCTAATATCTGTAAACATTAATTATATTGGCGCCCATATGTCGAAAAAACAAATCTAAGATTGGAAAAAAACATTTTATTATATATGTAACTTGACCGTTCTAATTTACCAAGATATGCAGAATTATACAATTTTGAAAATATATAATTTAATAAATATAGAAAATTATAGAAAACGAAATGTTTTACAATCTATTAACATTTATAGTCTTGCATATATGTAGTCTAAAGTTACACATACAATTAGTTTTTCACTAAGCAATTATTAATAATCTATATATGTGCATTTTTTGTTTTTATGAATATAAATGAATATTGCAGTAAATATCTGAACATATACGCACACGCAAATGATTTAATCATCAAGATTTAAATTTAGTTGGGATTTATTTAGATTACTACTATTAAATATATGAGGATTGGTGGTATTTATATATGTATGGATACTGCTGTACAGCACATATAACAGGTGAAAAAGTCAGGTTGAAAAACTGACTATTTCATATTCTCAAACTCACGGGAAATTTTCTGGAAATTTAGTGGATTGGTGCTTTTACTTGGGGAGTAAATTTATTTTTAATTTTAACGAAATTTCTCCTGATCCCATTATTCCTATTTCCACACTTTAGTATTAACTGCAAACCTTCTCTGCCCTATTCTCCTGCCTACGAAAACATATCCCGCTACTATTTAATAACAAAAAAATTTTTATACTATATTACTACTTAATGATTATAATATGCAATACTACTAACTACTTATATATATATATATATATATATATATATATATATATATATATATATATATATATATATATATATATATATTCCTATTATCGTCAAGGTTTCAGAATCCTAAGTAGGATCTGCAGTTTTGGCTATCACTGTTCTACATTGTTCTAAAATATTAAATTTCGACCTCTTCCAATACATTTTACTTTTTGTTGCCCCCTCACTTTCTCCTCTATCCTTTGCTTTATTAGAAAACAACAGTTTCCATTTCTCCCTATCTTCTATCCTGTTTCTTTTAATACTCAATATCATCATCTTCCCTTTTAGTATTCCTTACTAAACTCCCATCCTTTTCTTCTATTAACTTGAAGATTGATGGTTTTCATCTTCCCTTATCTATTCGTCTGACCTTTCTTTTCCTAATTAATCTCTCTCTTTTAATTTTGCTACTTCCTTCTAGCTCATCCATTCTCTTCCTTACAAATTTAAAAGCTGGCAATTTCCACCTATCTCTATCTTCTTTTCTGCCTCTTATTTTCCTAATCAAGCTTTCCTTCTTTAGTCTATCTACTCTTATACACTTCATTCATCTTCTTATTTGAAGACTGACTGTTTGCATTTTATTCTATCTTCCCTTCTGCCTCTTCTTTTACTATTTAATCTCTCTCTCTCTTTAGCCTGTTACTAATTCCTCCATACCCCTGTCTTCCTTTTGCTGAGAAGTGGCAGTTTTCATCTCCTTTGTATTCTTTCTTGGTCCATTGCCCTATCTTCCTTCATTTGGCTTTTCATCCTATCGTTACATCTATTGCCCTTAGTTTCACTTGCCAGTCAATTTTTCCCCATTTATTTGCTTCACGTCCCCACACTTCATAACTTTTGTTACTTTTGTGTCTTCCTCTACTATTTTCTACTTTGATGCATGTTAGGCTATTTACCTTACTATTTCTTTCTTCCTTCTCAAGATGATCTTTTCCTGGCTCTAGATTTTCTTTCCTGTCTACATCCATGGCAGCAACCCCTTGATCTTTCTTGGTCATTTCTAGCCTTTCTAGATACATCTTATGATCTATCTTTATGTCCCTTTCTCTCATATTTATTTCTTCAATCATCTCTCCACAGCCTTCTTGTATAACTGCTATCTCTTTATCTATTCTTAGTTCACAGTCTCTAGCTATATCTTCCCTTTGCTTTATCTCCTGCTCAGCTAAATCTTTATTTCCCTTAACTTCTTGGTAAAGTTCTATAACTTCATGTACTAGTCTTATTTTAACTTCTATCCCTACTTCTGTATTTCCCAGCCTCTGTACTTTATTCACTGGTTCTATAACTTCCTATTCTATGGGTATCATTTTTTTCTTATTTATTTGATTTGTTTCATTCATTTCTTTCTCTATAATGTCCTCCTCCTGACTCATAATCCTTGCTTCAGTTCTTTCTAATGCTTTAGGTTCAACTTTATCTTTCATACTTTCTAATTCTTCCCTTTCTTTTATCTCTATTTATGTTGCTTCTATTTCCATAAGTGCCCGTGTCTCCACCTCCACCTGTTCCAGTATAGCTCCTTTCTTTTCATGCCTAGCCTCTAGTTTTTCTGAAGAGGTATCTATACTTTCTGTAGTACCTTCAACTATTTTCCTCTCATCCATCTACTTTTCTGCTTTCACTTCCTTTGACATATCTGTCTTCCTGACCTGCTCTAATCCATCACTATACTCTGGTACATCTGTCTTATTTGTTTCCTTTTCCCCTATCTTACTGTTAAGTGTGATAGACTTGGCAGGCTTAGTGTATTTATTCTCACTCCTTTCTAACAGTTGCCTTATTAGTTCTATTGTTTCTCACATAAATTTTTCATATTCCTCCTCCCTGTCTTTTCTCTCATTTTCTTTCCTTTTCTCTTTTTCTCTATCCATTTTCCCTTTCTTCTCTATCTTTTCTCTATTTTTCTTCTCTCTCCTTTCTCTCTTTTTTTCTCTCTCCTTTCTCTCTATTTCTTCTCTCTCCTTTTCTTCTCTAGCTTCTCTATTTTCCCTTTCTTTTATATCCTTGATTTGTATTTGAAAAGCTTCTTCAATGCTTAGAATACTCTTCTTGTAATCCCTTTCAATCCCTAAAATTTTCTGTATATCCACTTTATCCATCTCAACTTTCTCCTTTTTATCCACTTTATGTACATTCTCGCAGTACCATAATGTCACCTCATGCTCTCGCTTTCCTAGTACTGCTGCCTCGTCACTAATCCTTTGTTTCTTCTCGTATTTGGCCCTGTCTTTTAGATTCTGTATTGTGCCTGTCTCTCCCATGTACATTTTTACAAATGGTGCCCACGTTTGTTTGCCTGCTCTGTCTTTTTTTGTTCATGATGGATTTATATTTATTCATTAGTTCCTCTATATCTCCATTGGCCCTTATCTCTTTGACTATCTCTTCCACTTCTATTATTATTTCTTCTACATCAGTTTACATTATTAAAATTTCTTTATTTAAATTTTCATGTGGCTATCCAGCCGACTTTTCTGTCAAACCCATCCAAGCCTATTTTAGCACCTTGATTTTGTCACTGCTCTATGGTTCTCCCACTAACTTATTTTCTTACTAATCAACTATCCCACTCAGTACTTCATCTCCCTTTCACAACATCAAGATAAAACATAAAATGAAACAAAATTTAAAGTATTTAAAATGGAACTCACCATTGGCTTGCCTTTTTCTTCTTCACTTCTTTTCTGTTAAATTTACAATTATAGTTTATTATTAGTTTTAAAATTAGTTATTCATTTATTTTCCCATGGTTTGACAAATTTTGAACACCAAACACTTATAAATTTTTGTCTTACCTGATTTTCCCAAGTGGTTTTCAGTATTGCTCACATCTTGTCTTGACTCACACTCTCATTATAAAACAATTAATTTTGAAAAAAATAAATAAAACGTTCACTCCATTTGATAGCAAATTTATGTGAGGATAATATTAGTTATTTTAAAATCACCTCGGGTGCCAGCTATCACAAGGTAGAATAATAATTTTGATAGGCCACATACACTGATATTCTATATATACAGCTATATCCTTTATTGCACATGAATCCGTTTCATTTTTCAAACTCGGAGAAAAAAATTTTTACAGGTATATAGTTAACATATATTTTTACATTTTTAGCAAATAAACTTTTTAGAAATGGAACAGTTAATAAAATTTAGGTAAGGCGTTCATACTCAGGGAAAATTTTTTACACAGACACATTTTTGCATCTTCAGCCCTTCTGGGCTGAGGTTCCACTCTGCTCAGAATGTGTTCAGAGATCATAAACCCCCAACATTGTGGCAGCATACCTATGAGAAAAAAAATTACTGTAATGTTCAAATATGTGCATTTGTGCAACAAAAACTAAAACTCTGATAGATCATCCTAAGGCCAACAAGGTTTACGGTGGTGGAAGCCAAGGCTCTGGCCTAACTATAGTTCCTCTACCATTGCTCATAGACTTACAACCTTACAAATGACACAGTTGAGGTCACAGCAGCATTTCAATTCTTCACATGCTGGCAGTAGCTCATCAGTAGCACATAAGACAGGTAATAATGGGTATTTTGTATAGCATATCTATGTAGGTATCATGTGGCACACTTATCATTACAAATTCTATATAAAATTTCAATAATCATTATAAATTTAATTACTAATTATTAAATAAAATTGAGTCGGTGAGCAAGACTAAGACAAGAAACTAGATTAAATTTGAAATCAATTTAAGAATGTTCAATGTAAAAAAATATTCCAAATTATAATAAAATAAGTAAAGGTTTGGTTTCACATGCAGGTGAATAAGAGGTTTTACAATTGAAAGGGGTTCACACATGAGTGATGTATTATGGGTAGCAATTTTGGATGTATGGATTCAAGTAGTTTAGTTTACATATATACGTTAGTTATTTAAGAGTGATTTTAATCCTTTAACACAACTAACAGAATTTAGAGATTTTGCATTTCCATTTTACGTGTATATATGTATATAGCCTCATATGACATGCAGGTGATATGCTGATAGTTACAGTTAATTATTTATTTGGCTTATATATACATATCTCTATCACTCGCAGGTGATAAAATCATAATACATAATATTTTGCATGAGCTGAACTTTAATTTGGAATGATTTGACTTTGCTCATGGTTATTTAATTTCTATGCCAGGTTTATGCTATAAGGATTTAGATTTGCCATATTAGTGGAAGTGATAATAAATTTTGAGAGAACATAATTTTACATATTTTAACTAGCACAAATACTTTAATATATTCTCTACACAGTAAAATACTATTTAGACTGGATTATATATCAGATCAATACTGAATTAATTACTTGAAATGGCGGGTTGATCTGACTAACGGATGTTAAACTTCAGAGACAAGTGCGTAAAGAAAAATATATAACTCTAAGTCTTATTGCATCTCATATGTGCCTTATTCATGGGATTCTTAGCAAATAACAGTTCCCTAGGACTGATTCTCATTACTGTGGTGTAGGAAGCCATTTTATTTCAGCAGATCAAGCAATTTACAAGAATATGGGAGTCTTACACTCTGAATTGAGTCTCATGCTTCTTTTATGAATGAGGAATGTGGAGTCTTACGCTCTGAGGTGAGTCTCATGCTCCATTATAAGATATACGAGATGAGTTGGTGTGTACGAGTCACCATCTGAAGGAATAATTGACTGAACTAAAGGTAATGGTACAGTGTGATGGCATGCGACCATTAAAAAAATACAACAATAAGAAAATATGCCATAGCATTTTGTAAGGACACATATGCACCACAGACTAGGTAATCATATTTAAAAATTAAGATGCTAAATATAAGTTTCTTTCATGAAACTATCCCACATCATTTCATGTTACAGTACTCTAAATAGTACTAATAAAGAGAATTTATGAATCCAATCTACAGAGTTAGCTATATAGACTATGATTTACTTAGCTTAATGAGGATTACAGCATACAAAAAATTAAAATATAAACTTTAAATTTATGCTGTATTTTTATCACTTTAACTAGATCTTAATTTAAAATATCAACTTAAAAAGCAAATCTATATTAAGGTATATACGTTTGTAATAACTTTTAATTATAGACATTTTATCCTTTCCAATACAGAGCTTTTTTATTTCGTATATAATTATACGTTTTATATAAATGTGCACTTAATACATATATATATATATATATGCGAGCGAATCTTTATTTAACACTTGCGAAGAGTTTAATTTAAGAATAAAGCTGTGTTTTGCAATTTTATAACATAAACAATATAATGTAACTAAATAGTAATAATATTGGCATAGATCAAATTAAGAAATGCATTTTAAATCAGAATAAGATTTTAAACAAGAGAAGTTTGATAATTGTTTATTTGAAAAGGAAAGTTGTGCGATATTCGCTAAAACATGTTTGATTTAGTTTTATAATGCTATAACAGAAATTAATGACTGCAAACATTATCATTAACTTAAAACATATATAAATTATCATAGAAATCTTAAATATTATTTTAAATTATTATTATATAAAATATTTATTTTCTACATTAAGCGAATTGAGATAGGTAGCCTTTAATTATTTATAGTTAAATCAATACATAACCAAATCAAACTATATTTTGCGAGTAAATTCAAAACATAAAATCATACAATTTCATTAATAAAGATGTGTGTGAATGCACATATTTTAGATCATAAAATTAATTAAGCATAATACAACTAAAATACACTAAATCATTTAATAATTTATCTCTCAGGTAAATCCTTTCTATCAGTTAAATTAGTATCAGTTATTATTTCAGTTATATTTATATCAGTTATCAGTTTTATCAGTTTTATCATTAGTACCTTTATATCAGGACTTAAATTTGTATCAGGATAGACTTTAGCGTTTAAATACAGTAGTTAATAATTATAATTTAGGTGAGTTTTTAAATTAAAGTTATCAAACAAAATATACATACTTTTCATTTACATATTAAGATGGCCATTAATTTGAGGTTAAGCTAGCATTTACTGGGAATTGATTGAAGGTTTTAGATTAGAAGAGTATTTACCGTAGTCAATCTTGATGTTTCTCTGCACTGTGGGTTCCTTTGAATAGCATGACATATTTTAGGTTTTGACGGAGAACTGCTCCTGTTCTCGGCTAAGATGGTTGTTTGCCTGGCAGAAGACTAGATTTGAAGCCTTTTTTACCCCGACATTTTATTAATTCACTTTATTAAAATATGTCTTGATCACTCTTAGAAAATATTTTACTGGATTTTTTTAAGATGGCTGCTACTTCTTTTATATCCTTATCCCCCCCTCTCTCTTTCATTACTTTCTTTTCCTAGAATTGCTTTCTGGTCCATACGGTAATTAGCAGTTACAGTAGAAACCTGCTGCATTAAATTTAAACTAGGTCAAAAAAAAAGCATATTGACATAATAATTTATTCAGTTTTCCAGGTTTTAGTCCAAATATAAAACTTTTAATTAATCTAATATCTGTAAAGATTAATTATATTGGTGACCGTATGTTGAGAAAACAAATCTAAGATTGGGAAAAACATTTTATTATATATGTAACTTGACCATTCTAATTTACTAATATATGCAGGATTATACAATTTTGAAAATATATAACTTAATAAATATAAAAAATTATAGATAATGAAATGTTTTACAATCTATTAACATTTATAGTTTTGCATATATGTAGTCTAAAGTTACACATACAATTAGTTTTTCACTAAGCAATTAGTATTAATCTATATATGTGCATATTTTGGTTTTATGAATATTGCAGTAAATATCTGAACATATACGCACACACATATGATTGAATCATCAAGATTTAAATTTAGGTGGGATTTATTTAGATTACTATTATTAAATATACGAGGATTGGTGGTATTAATATATGTATGGATACTGCTATATAGAACATATAGCAGGTGAAAAATTCAGGTTGAAAAACTGACTGTTTCAATATACAAGAAATATAACAAATTTAATTTATTTTAAAAATACCAATTAATGTTGACAAGGTTCCAAAACAAAAAAAAATGGAACGATTGAGTAATGGAATCAGGGATCCTGCAAATGTAGAAGCACCAGAAGAAAAACAGCCTGAAGAGCAGGGCATTAATGATCATCAAAATGAACCAAGAAAGAAAGGTTTAGGCCTAAGATCAAGATGAAAGAATTCTTAAAGAATGGAAAAGAGGATATAGCTCAATTGACAAAAGAAATAGAAGAGTGGAAAAGGGAGATGTCTAACCAGAATATGGCAATAAATAAAAAAAATACATGAGATGAGAAATGAAATATTATGGAAGTAGAGGCAAGATTTTAAGAGTGGGAAAATAAAAATAATAGCTCCAAGCAAAAAAATGAGAATGGATCTCTAGTGGATGTAATAGATGAGCATTTGACCAAGTCAGGGCTTAAACAAATTCAAGAACAAGACAACCATATGATGAATTATGAAGGAGGTAACCTGGATGTTTCTTTACAAAAGACATCTGGATGTGAAAGTTATCAGTCATATAAGTGAGACATCAAACAATTCATGTGTTCAAAGGAAAAATGGGAGAAGCTCTGAGTGAACAGATAAAAAAATTTGGAAAATTATTTCCATGTTAACCGAGTAGATGAATTTGGCCAATTGGTTATTGCCTGTTCTCACCTTCTTGTTGATACACAAGATTGGTGGGAGTGTTTGTTCCACCACCCTAAAATGTTCCAAAAATATAAAGACACCTTGATCAAAAATTTTTGGAGTGCCAAGCACCAGGAAACAATCCTGTACCAAATAACAACAGAAAAATACAGGACTAATGTGAATGAAAGTTATTCACAATATACCCATAGGCAGGTGGCCAAATTAAGAACTTTAACAGCATGCCATGCATTGGGGGACCAAATCATCAGGATTATCTGACATAATTTGCCCTACCAGATTGTGCAAATGCTGTTGATAGCTGGGCCTAAGTCATTTGACCAGGTAACTTAATTATTAAACACTGTAAGAAGCGACAAGAGGATTTAATGAATAAGATTCAAGAAAATATTAAAGCAATGCAGAGGATTGAAATGTGAAGGAAGGGTCCATCAAACAGTTTTCTAAAAAAGAAATGTTAAACTTGATCTGTTCTTGGGAATATTGATTACCAAAATAGGTGTTGCAGTGTTGTCCCAAAATACAGTTAGGAATTGAGGGGATTGATGTAGTACCAATGTTGGACTCAGTTAGTCAGATATTGGTAATATCAGAGGAGTTATATGAGAGGTTCCTTTTGACAAAACCTCAGATTAAAACCCTACCCTTAAAGGCTACACAAATAACCCTTGCAAATAATCGAAAAATAAAACTCTCACCTAAACAATTATGGTTGATTGGACATGGATGGGAAGATGGTCTTTCACATATTTTTGATCATGAATAATCTCATCCATGAGGTCATATTGTGCTCAGATTTTTTGTACAAAAACAAATGCATCCTGAATTATGAAATGGAGCTAGTGATTTGCCAGGGGAATGATGTTCAATTCTTGCCCTATCAGATACTTAACTTGGAAATTTTCTACATAAATCAATTCAACCTAGATATGGTGAAAGAAAAAATGAATGCAGTGAATAAGGCTCAAATCAATATTTGAAGACTACCACACAATCTTTTCCAATAACTCTGGGAAGATCAGAGGATGCAGAGGATAAGACTATAGCCCAGGGAACCATTTCACATGTGGTTTTACCTGATCCCTAACCAATTTCGAAAGGAATTGCAAAAACAATTGGAGCAAACATTGGAAGGGGGCATAATTATAAGTGTTTATCACTGTATTGCAACTCCTTAATAGTTGTAAAAAAAGGATGGTCAGTAAGGTTATGTTTGGATGCCCAGCAACTTAACAAAGTGACCATACCTGATTGCACAATTCCCCCATTGATACAAGAATTACTAAGGAATTTCAGAGGAAAAAGAGTAACTTTTCCAAGCTTGATTTAACTTCAAGTTACTGGCAGATAGATCTGCACCCTAATGACCGCCAGTACACAACATTCAGGTATGGAGGTTATTCATATAAATTCAACTCTATGCCTTTTGGACTCATCAACAGTGGCACAAGGCTGTTCCAGTGCCTAGACAAATCCTATCCCCTGACATCAAGAAGATCATCACCATGTATGTGGATGATGTAGTCATAGCCTCTGCATCCATGGAAGAAGATCTTCATCAATTAGAATTGTTTTTCAGAGAATGTAAATAAAAGGATATAAAGATCAATATAAAGAAGAATAAGTTAGTTTCAGATGAAATTCATTCCTGGGCCACTTAGTTAGTTAAACAAATGCAACTACATTTTGGGAAACATATTCCAAAACCATTTAAAGCAAACATCCAAGGAACCCAAAGGAAATAATTTACTGAGATTCTGATAAAAAAGGGCCAAGAATCAAATGCAGCAAATGAGCCTTAGGAAAAAAAAGTTGAAAAGAACCCCAAAACATAAATTCCAACTAGGGGATAAGGTCTTGGTTAGGACACCACATGTAAGAGTCCTGGAGAAGTTCCAAGAAGTTTTGCAATCTACATGAAAGCCCTTTCAAAATTCTGGACTACTGGGGGGATAATGCTTGTTGGGTGAGAACAGGGCATCAAAGGCACATGCAATGCACAGTCTCTCAAACCCTATGGTAATAAAATACTTAATCAAATCTAATATTATTCTAAATGTAAATAATTAAATAATACATCAAAAAGTGATCTCATTTTAACAGTCTCATCAGGAAGGGAGGTATTGTTCCAGACCATATATAATGCTCTTGTACAAAATGGCTAATGCTGAGTATTCAGCACAGCTAATCTTTCTAATATTAAAAGTATGTATTTTTAATATATCAAATAGATTATAATGAGATATATATTATAAATATTTATACATGTTACATTAATAACTGTGTTGGTCTATGCTATATTTTTATTTACACCTACATGTGTATATATTATATAAATTAATAAATTTTTAGGTGCACAACAAAGCTATATAGTTGTGTTATATTATTATTTATGAGTTTGTAGTAACATTTGTTTACATGGTGGAACACTTTTTGTATTTATATTATTAGTTCCAATACATGTATACCTAAATATGTATAGTTTTTACTATTTCTAAAAATAATTTTTTAATGGAAAGAACTTATTTTTTTTTATCTGTTATGGGTTGAATTTGTAATTAATTAATCTGATTTATGAAAAAAACATTAGTAAATTGTAATTTGCTTTCAAAAAAAAAAAAAAAGGGAAAGGAAAGATATTTTTTGTATTGAGAGAAACTTTTTCTTTTTGTTTGTTTGTAAAGATAAAATCAAAAGAAGTTGTTTTTATCTAGAGAATGAAGGTATAATGGGTGATTTAATTAGACAAGATGGAAACTATATAATTTCCAAAATTAGAAAAAAGTATACTTTAAAACATAAAAATTAAAAAAAAATGTATGTAAAGTATAATTAATGAGTTGTTGGCTGATGCAATAGTTTGTAGGGGTATTGAAATTGGTCTGATAAGTGGATTACATGGTCTAACAACCAGGTGCAGAGAGGTCGGTTCATGCTTGCTTGTATGGGTAATCAGACTGGCTATTTTTGCATGAGTTCAGTTAGTTCTTGCTTGTCCAGGTAATCAGACTGTATTTTTGCAGAGATGTCAGAGAAGTGCTTGCTTGTCCAAGTAATCATTCTATTTTTGTAGAGAATTCATTGATTATTATATTTCATTTCTGCTATCACCATTGGAGAGCAAAAGAAGTATGAAATGATAGTTGAAACTTAATCATTCATATGTGGGATTGCTATTAAAGAAATCTTGAAAAAATTGTCAAAATTCAAAACAAGAAAAGAGAAAATAACTATTTCTTTTAAGACTACAGCTATGGACCACCAGCAGAATGATGGCATTGTTAGACATGAAGCAAAAATTTCACCAAGCTCATAAATAGTCAACAAACCATTTCTCAATTTGGAAAATCATAGTAGAAATCTTTAATCTGTATTTGACCAACTTACTATTCATAATTTGAAATTTGATGAAATTATAAGTAAAGCCCATTTTATACAGTAAAGTCTGCTGGTGGAAATATGCATATGTGAAAACTGTAGCCAAAGACTCTATTATTTTGTCCAGTTTACCAAACAGTCATGGAGTAGACTACTAGATACAGTACACCCACTCATTCATCTATAAAGCCCTGAAGTGATTTAAGAGAAATCAGCAAACCCTGATGGAAAAATGGCTCTATCATATGTATTGGTGAAGGAAAGCCAAATCCACCCTGTTAAGTAGGTATATGGTCCACTTTGAAGTTGAACCCGAATGGAAGTCAACTCAGATGAGTGCATATTTTATAATATTAATTTTATGTTTTCCTAAATATTTTATTTTTGTCTTTGCTTATTATAACTATTAATCTGTTTTATTTAATCTTTTAAGAATGTATATAATATTAGATAGCTTTTGCATGTATGATTAACCTAGATCCAACATGTGCAGGATCTGTCTATTTCCTAATCATTCAAATCAATATTGTGACACCTTATGTTGAGTGTCCTATGTTCTCATTTTTTATACATCACTTTATACATCCAAAATAAAGAGATATAGCTGTTTGTTATACATCACTTTGTATGTCCAAAATAAAAGGACATTAATGTTTGTCGTATATAAAATATAATATGAACATGAGAATAATAATGTGCATATAATATTGATATTTATAAACTAAAGAAATAGATGTTAGACATACTTGTAAACCTTGGATTATTTTTCTTTTTGAATATGTATATTGTATATACTTACTTTATTAGTTTGTTATTTTCAAAGTGAGAAGGGAAGTATAGACAACACCCATTATGCGATCATCTTAAAATATTTTTTTTTTAAATAGAACAAAAATATATTTTTCTTATATGTGTGTTTTTTATAAATATATATCCAATTTTCTCTATCAATGTCACATTATGTAAGCCAGAGGCTATAATTTATATAATTGAAAGCATAGATATAAAATTTTCCATTATTTAAAATATGATCAATATTAAATTTATTTATATATGTACTTGGTGGAGGAAAATGGGAAAAATAAACATTATATTTCATATTTTAATCATTGCCACATAATTGATTCAATTTGATAAATTACCTACTTCTAGGATATAAATATTGTACTCATACAACCTGAGATAAAAGTAAAACATATAATGAGCTAGTTATTGGAATAACTTACTGGGGAGATGGATTGTTTCACTTTTATGCCTGTACTTTTAACCTAGTAAGATATATTATAGTGGTCATCTATATTTGCACACACTCTCAGAAAAAAAAAAGGAGCCAATAATAATTTCTTTATCAGCGGTGGTGCAAAAGGCTGAGTTAGAAAATTCCAGTATTTTCAAAGGTATGCAAAGCAAAAAAAATATGTGACCAACATATAGATAGTTGGACAATAGTGGGATATTTAACAAGGAAGGTTTTGATTGACCTAATTTAGGGTAAATGTCCTTCCTCTAATAATTTTTTGAAATATTTTTTTTAATATTTAGCCAACAATATTTTTGGGGAATTATTTTTGAGCTTTCACTTAATAACATATGTCACTTCATGCTTGGTGCATATGTAGGTCAAAAGACATACAAGATCTAGAGAGAAAGTTATGGAATAGTACAATATATTGTATCTTTTTTCCGCATGTTGATTGTAGGAATAATATATAAAATATAAATTATAACTACCAAAATTTTTAATTTATAATTTAGATAAGAATGATGCTATAATCTTGAGTATAACAGTAATAAATGACTTAATATACAAAGATTAATAGAGGTCTGTATAGAATTAATAATTGTTGTTATTTGTAATCATTTGTAATACAATCTACTATATAATCTTAATACAATAGATGCCAATATAAATAAACATTTTACTGATAAATTTGACTTTAATTTATTTTTAATGCATTGCTCTCTTAAGAGCTAAAGATCTAACATTGTAATCAAGAAAAGAAGAAACAATTATTAATCACAAGATTAAAGTTAATTTAAAATAATAATAATAATAATAATAATAATAATAATAATAATAATAATAATAATAATAATAATAATAATAATAATAATAATAATAATAATAATAATAATAATAATAATAATAATAATAATAATAATAATAATAATAATAATAATAATAATAATAATAATAATAATAATAATAATAATAATAATAATAATAATAATAATAATAATAATAATAATAATAATAATAATAATAATAATAATAATAATAATAATAATAATAATAATAAACTTTAAGTACAAAATATTTATTATAAATTTTAAATTCAAATCCAATTAATAATGTCATTTATTAAAATATAGTTAAAATTCAAACTTTGGTCTTAAAGAAATGATTTAAATTAATTTCATTTGTAAAACATTTATTGATTTTAATATTTCAAATAGAAACAGAAAAAATATTTAAATTAAAAAGGTGTATTAAATAGTTTGGAAAATTGTCCAATGAGTGTCAAGACAGTAATTTTATAATGTTAGTTTATTCTGGGATTTTTAGAAATTAAAATTTTGCAGATGATCAAGGTAAAAAGATTCAAGAAGTATTAAAAAGTAGATAGCAGTCTGAATTTATTTTATCTGTATAAATTAATTTTATTTGTAAAACATTTATTGATTTTAATATTTCAAATAGAAACATGAAAAATATTTAAATTAAAAAGGTGTAAAAAATAGTTTGGAAAATTGACCAATGGGTGTCAAGCCAGTAGTTTTCTAATGTTAGTTTATTCTGGGATTTTTAGAAAAAAAATCATGCAGATGATCAAGGTATAAATATTCAAGAAGTATTAAAAAGTAGATAGCATTCTCAATTTATTTATCTGTACAAAAAAGTTATAAAAGTTAAAATATGTAAAGTCTTAAGCAGAAAAAATCATATTCACAAAGCTATCTAAGGATATGAAAACTTTTAAGTAATTATTAATACTATGGCATGGATAAATTGATCTTCAATATGACCTCACTGTCAATTCTGGTTGTCTAATACTAGCCAAGATAATACCACAAAGAAGTTTGAAAAATCAAAGTTGTTATTTTAAAAGTGCATATGATAACCATGATAAAGAAAAAAAACAACTATATTGCTTAGAAAAGAAATGTAATTGTGGTTATGTAAGAAAGCATTTATTTATCTATTATAAATTTAAGTATTTTTATTGATGATAGATTAAATGTGAAAAACAGATTAAAAATTCCTAGAACTAAATTTGTAACATTGTTAGAAATATTTTATAGAATGTTAAAAATAATTAATTAGTCACATCAGATATATGAAAAAAAACAGATAATCTTCATTATGAATTAAACAATTGATTTATAAGAATTTTTTTTTTTTTGCAAAAGTTTGAAGAAAGTGTTTAACTTATATTTAGAAAAAAAAATCTGTGTACCTTTTAATGCTAGATGAGCAAAGATTGCTGAGTTGAAAATGTATTATTAGTTAGAAATATAAATAAATTATCCAACATGTGTTGACAATTTTTACATGACAAATGAATAACAGAAAATAATAGAAATTAGAAAGTAAACTTATTGATGACATATCAGAACATGTTTAAAAGTTTGTGCAGAATATAGATTTATTTAGAATATTGATCAAACTTTTTGTAGTGAATTTTGAAGATCAGAATTATGCAACTTTCAAACTAGCTAGGAAGGATCCACTTGATTTAAAATTTTGTCCCATCATTTGTGCTTGTTTTTTGATGTTTTGTTTAACTATACATATCTTTTAGCAACATGAAGGAAAGAGAAACACAAACATGTGAAATTCAAAGTATTTGTCATAGTAGCAATTTAAAGAATTTATGTTAGCAATTTGATATATAATGTTAAAGGTATGTTTAAATTTAGGAAGAGCATAATCCTGAGTTATAATATGAAATGGTATGTGTGGAAAATATGTTAACTGTATATTTTGACCAGTATATACTTTATGAAACTAAGTGTGATAGGATTATCTGAAAGGAATGACAATCTTATTATAAAATATAATGTATTTATAAAAGTAAGAAAGAATGAATTTTGATATATGACATTATTTTGATGTCATTTGTTTTAAAGAAAAATATCTTATTGAAAATAATAATTCAAATAGATTATTTGTTGTGTAACTTGATCATAGATATGGATAAAAAATTATCACATGGGAAAGATTATATTTAGTTGTTAGTCTAGAATTAGTAAAGTAATAGATGCCAAATACACAATTGAGAAAGATGACTTAAAATTCCAGGATAAGATAAAATATCATCCCGAAGAAACAATAAAGTGGGTGTAATCTGTATCACACCCATATATTTATTGGAAAAAAATTAGAACAGTTTCCTATAAAGAAATAAGAAAAAAAAATACAGTAAGTGCTCAGGGAAGAAGCCAGAGTAAAATGGGGATAGAATTATTAAGAAAATGACTGCCCACCAAAATATGACACCTCATGTTTAAAAGAAACTTCCATTCTTTTTATTAGGTTATATTCTTGAATATAGTATTTAATAAAATCAGTTTCTCATCAATAAAGTTTTTGGTAAATAACAATATAGAAGGCATCAAAGGTAGATGAAATATTTAAAAGGGTTTATAATTTCTTTTTAAATATTGATAGATTTACTTTAAGGTAAAACCATGTACAGAACAAATATTTTATGTTTGAATAGTACTTTGAATAATTTATTAGAAGAGTGAAAATAACTGAGGTTAAAGAACACTAGAAAATATAAGTGATAAAAAGAAGGGATGCTTCAATGAATTGTATGATAGGGAAAGATTACTTAGCTTAGTATTCATTTTAATTACATTATGAATATTGTTTTATATTTTTTATTACCACAGCAACAATGGTTTTGTTGGTTAAATTGTAGGTGATATTTTATGTCAAGTTTGATAATATGAAATATGATTTAGATGGTACAATTTTTGGATGATATTAAGAACTATAAATATCAGGTAGTAAGGAAAAGGACTAAGAAGATATCCACTAGATTACTCATGAATGATGCAAAGACACCAGATCAATATGAAAGCAGACATGATAATAAAATAAACTTATACTTTTAAAAAAGAAATAGATACTAGCTTCCGGAAGAGTTGATTTTATATAATAACCATTATGTATTTGTAAAGTTTGTAAACAATTTGCTGTCAATGTAAAACAGTTTAATGTTTTTTATTGTTAATGAAGTATTTAACTGTATATGTATAATTGTTTGTATTTAATCTTAGTATTGTAAATAAATGAATATTTTGATGCAAACTTTATCATAGTAATTTTGTTGAGTCTGAGAGTCATTTCCATCACAAGGTCATATCAATAAATCACATTATCTATATAAAATTATACATACCAAATTATGATTACATGCCTCATTTGAGAAGCTATACTTAAGAGTTTATAATTAATATATTAACTATCAATTGCTTTAAATTATAATTATATTAAAGAAAGTGTATGGTACTTTTTATTCTATTAGATGCAAACGAATTTTGAAAAGCCATATGAGAAATACTATTAAATATTACAAAATGGAGAGCATGTAATAGAAATTGGTAATATGTTTGAGAGTCACATTCTAATTTTGTAAAGTAAGTTGAAATATATGTTATATCATAATTTAAAAATACTATATTATATAATTTCAGAGTACAAGTTATAACCAAACATATTTTAAGGTTTGTAATTCCGAAGGAGTTAATTACAGTGGATGAATGCTAAATAATTAAGAGATTTATTTCATTGAATTACACCTTGATAGATAATAATGGTGTGATGAAGCTTTGATTATAAGGAAATAAGTATTTTAGAATAATTGTTGTTAACATAAGTATGAAAATAAATCTTAAGAAAAGTAGATTAAATTATTTAAGAGAAGATAATGAGTAGATAATGAGCATTAATTTCCATGTCTTATTATTATAGTTACATAAAGTTTCCAATAGGAGGGTAATCGTGGTTTGTAATAGTAAGTATGTTTGTATTAAATGGTTAGATCCCAGTAAAATCCCTCTTGTGATTCCATTATTGAAGTGTCAATCTAATTATTATATAGATTTTAGAATATAATACTTATGATCTCTGAGGTAGCTATAGAATAGCATCAATTATTTTAAGTTAATGTAATTTGATTGTTTTTATTTTTAGGTTTTTTAAATTGTAAAAAAATAGTTATTTCATTATTTATGAAATATTATGTTAGTCATAGCTTGTTTTGGGAGTTTTCCTAATGATTATAATAGGATTGAAGCAGGAGATTTATCACAATAACATTGCCATTGTGGAGCATATTTTATATACTTCTGAAAGTTAAAACCACTCTCTTGTAATCGTCCCTATAGTCTATTTTATGTTTTGATATTTAGAAAGTTTCAAGCCCCATAAACAGTGTTATACTTTATTGTTATTATATTTGATAGTTTATTATTGATCTAGTATAGTAGGGGTATAATAAAAAAGGTAGTGTAAGGTAGAGAGGTGTGTTGGAAGAATGGGAAAGGACAGTTACAATATGTATATAAATTTTAACGGTAAATATAATATTATAGTTCAAATTCTTTTGTAGCACTTTTGATTATGTGGCAATCCTCATCAGCTTTAACTGAATTTTAAATATTTTTTAAACTTAATGTTACATATATTTCCATAAACTGTGTATGGCAATATTTTCAATTTTCCTATTAATAACATCATCCTTATATTTATCAATCGAAATTCCCTCGTTAATTTTCCTCTTTTTATGATTTCTTTCTTCCATTAATATTTTTATTTCACTACTATTAAATATAAATCTATAATTACAAGTCTTTTCATGGTCAAAGAATACTGAAGCTATATTAAATTGACTATTTGCATTATTTTTCATTCGATTATATAATAATTGATGCCCCTTCAATCTTTTCTCCACAGAACATCTCGATTCACCGATATATAATTTCTGACATCCACATGAAATCTGATCAATTATATTACTTCTTTGCAATTTAGGAATTATACTCTTAGAATTATTAATCAATCGATTAACATTTGGAGGAACACAAAATGAAATATACTTTTCTTTAAATATATTGTTAATTAATTTAGATTGCATGTTATTTATAAATGGCATAGATATCCATTTTTTATTATCTAAAGTAACACTGTAAACACTCTTCTTATTATTAAATGAATTTACTGTATTCACAATTTGGTTTTTAGCATAACCAACCTTTAAAAGTTTATTAGCAAAGAGTTCAATATTTAAAATTGTATCACTTTTATATTTACATAATTTATCATGGTAGTGCAATAATGATTTCAGACTTGCTATTTTATATATCATTGGAACACATGATTTAAAATGAATATATCCTCTTTCTCCAATAGGTTTTAACATTAATTTATAATTTAAATTAGTAGCATCTCTAAATATTTGTACATCCAAAAATTTTATTTTTTCATTTTGTTCATTCTCAATAGTCCATTTTAAATTGTTTAAATTATTCAGATTATATAAAAGAACCTCAATAATGTCTTTAGGATCACAAAAAAAAAAACCATCATCAACATATCTAGTATAAATTTTAATATCTTCAAAATTATAAGAATATAATATAATATATTCATATTTTGACAATGTAAAATTACAAATTTGTGCTACCATAGGTTATCCCATTGGCCATCTTTTACCCATTTTTTATAAAACCTATCATTATATGTTGCAATGATATTATCACTTATATATTTTAGTGATTCAATAATAAAATCTATTAAATGTTTATTTACTGACATATTAATTAGTTTCATAAATGTAAACATAGATTTAAGTATTATTTTCTGCTTATTAAATGATAAACATGTTTATATTTAATCTAATAAAAATACATTGATGTTACTCCTGATTAAAAATAGATAATTATTACTTAAATTTTATAATTCAAATTTACTCACTAATTTTCCAACAAGTTTTTATCAGTACTCTTGATTAGAATATGTTAAGGTTTACAGGTGATAAATATCCAAACAATTTGAATTCTGAATAATTGTTTTGATATATATAGATAAAAGCATATTGTTTATATATGTATTTTTATTTTCCATTTCACCATAATAAGAAATTATTAAAATAATTTATTCAGAGTTTTAACAATAATTAATTTATTTGGAAATTGTGGGATGTATGATCATGCAGATGACAAAATGAGAAACTTATTATTTTTTTTTTACTTTAGTCTGAAGAGTTGTCAACCAATATCACGTTTAACACAATACACTAAACAAAAATAAAAAAATGTCAATTTTGATCGAACTTTCACAAAATTAATAATATTTCTTAAGCTGCAAACCATTCTAAATTAGACAAAAATTGGTGGCATTTTTTACACTAAGTTTTTCTTAAAATAAATCTTCATCAGTTGAAGAGATTTATTGCGAATAAATTTTGAGTAACAAAAATTCAAAACAGGTTTTGATTTGATAAAACCAAAACAAAATTATTCTCAAAATATTATCATACAGATATATTTAAATAACAATAATCACTAAAATACTTGATGACCTGACACAACTGTCACCTTGTTGTGGACTATAGAATATGAAGATACAGATAAAGAAATAAAATTCTTGGATATGTTTATACAACAAGGCAATAATGAAATAAATTATAAAATTACCATTAAACCTTTTGCTGTACATGGTGCTATTTACCCTCATTATGATACTGACACCTAGCACAAATTATCTGGCTTCAATTTTTTCTTTCACAGAAATCAATAGCTAAAAATTGCTTAAGATGATTCTGCAAAAAAGAAAAATATTCCACAAATACGCACCAGGTCTCTGGACCATAATAATACTAATTCATGGTTTTATTTTATATTTATATCCAGTATAACACAAAGATTAAAAACAATTTGCTTCATGGAATATAATGTTAACTTCGGAACCTCCCTAACTTAAATCAGTTATAAAGCAATACTAAATATAAGTTGTCTCCATACTAAGCCCTCCAGATCATCTAGAAAAATTATTGCAATGCATCTACTTGCAATGCTATTTATTATGATGAATAATGCCACTAGATTAGTGCAACATAACTATAACTATATATATATATATATATATATATATATATATATATATATATATATATATATATATATATATATATATATATATATATATATATATATATATATATATATATATATATATATATATATAATCGTATTAAAACAGATTCCAACATAAAATCTGTATTTTTGGAAATTGGGATTAATTCTGGTCACAACTTTTATCCACTTGACATGGTCAATGATCAAAAAATATTAGAGCCTGTGGTTTATTACCAATCACACCCACAAGATAAATCAAAAGGATATATGTGTTGCTTTATTACATAAGGAAAATAAGTAAATCTATCAATTTTCACATTATTTAATTTATATGTTGTTCTCTGCTTCTTCTTCCTCACTTACAAATATGATTTTATTTAGTGCTATGAATATGATTTGCTTGCTTGAAAGAAGTACTAATCTAGAGTTAATTTGTAGAATAATTAGTCTTTATTTTGTAGAAAACTATGTTCTGTATTGAATAGTCACTAATATTTTAGTGTCTATACTTGGCAATATATTATCAGTGATCATTGCATATTGACTACACTTAATGTGCACTAATTGACAAAAATATGATAATATTATCACACATTACAACTTATCTGATATACATTAAATTGTAAAATTTAATACAATTATAATATGTTAAATTCACTAATTTTATGTCTTATATTTACTTATAATGTGTTATGAAACTACATTTTTTAGATCAAAAGAGAATACATGTTTGAAATATCATACTAATTCTATTCTAAAGAAATTATACTATAGAATATGTTGTATGCTTCATTTTCTTTAATTATATAATTATAACACTGATGTACTAATTACATCATATCTTTGAATCTAGAAATAATTACAAATTTTAAATAGATAACAAAAAGCTTCATATTTATGATTACATAGCTGGGATCAACATTCAAACTAAATTTAATGTCACAAAAAATAAGAGATTGCTTATGGAAAAGAAAGATTATTAAGATGTTTAAATAAAATATAGACACTGTAAAAACAAACTGAAATATAATCTCTGACATGTTATATTTCATGATATGTGATGTCAATTAATAAACTGATATTTATTTATCTCTTTAAGGTAATATATAACTAGTTATAAAAGAGTCTCTTCTAAATGGAAACTGATCAGTAAGTTATTGTCAAAGAGACAGCATCATAACATTTATAATACTTTAAAATATTCTTAATATTTTAATTTTAATGAAAAGTTAAAGTTCTAATCATGATAAATAAAACCAAAAGTATATGGGAAAAGTAGATATGAGATACTTACCCAAATATATATTTAAATGATTCAGTATTTTGTTTGATTTTAATGATTATTAAATGAAGTAAGTGTGAACAAGAATATAGAAGACTAATAAAAGAATGAGGATAACATTAAATATATCATTATTTGATACTTGATAGAGAAAGACAAAACTCTATTTTTTGTTTAAAAATTGTTTTCCATTTACAACCCAAATTGATTTGGTTAAGATATATAAAAAAAAAACTGAAAAGAAGCTTGAAAACAATAGAAATATTTTTCTTGGCAACAAATTTGCAGAAAATAAGAGCTTCAAATCTCTATAGGAAAGACTGTACTATTCTTAAAAAAGTTTAATATATTTATTATAGTTTGAACCTTAGAGATATTTCAAATGAGAAAAAATAATTATTATATAAAATATGTTATATTATTTAATTGAGAAAATGACAATGATAGGTTAAATCTTCAGAGTTGTTTGAATAAATTTGTATAATCTGAAATAAAGTGCCAAACAGAAAATCCAAGAAAAGATAAATAAAGAGAAGAAATTTTATGAACTTTTGCAATTAAAAAAATAGTATATGTTTAATAGAAACAAAAATTTATCCTGAAAAAATAAAAAAATTGCAATGATGAAAAACAGGAATCTCTGTCTACTAAATGAACTTCATGTATAAATTTAGTATAAGTGACAACATACTTATTCCTCTTTTAATAACATAATGTATAAATAAAATATTTAACAATCTTATTTCAATATTTGTAAAATGATCCATGCAAAGTAATTATTATTTTTAATAACATTATGTAGTTCCATGTTCAATTATATAATGTACTTGAATGGTTAAATGCTTTTAGAAAAAAAATCAAACTTTATGCTGAATTTGAAGTACATTCTAACTATCACCATCAAAACAGGTTTTTAAAAAAAACATAGAACATTATGAGACATCTAACTTTCACAAAATGTAAATTAAAATACTGAAAAATATCTGCAACATACCATGCAAATATGATGTGACATATATCAGTTGGTAAACCAACCAATGGGATCAGGAGGTCCCAGGATCCACTCTGATGCTTTCAGGTTTGATTCTCATACTTCTTATGAATTCCTAACCAATTAAGTCATATGTCTTTTTTGAAATACACAAAACAACTATCATAAAAAAATTGTATTTATAAAGTAAAAGATTATGCATATACCAGCCAAACATATACTTAATTGAAAAAGTTCATGGATATTGAAAAAAAAAAGAAAATACAAAATGTTAAAAAGTTGTTTGTAGGGCAATAAAAAATAATCCTATAAATGAATATATTATGAAAATCTACAATGTTTTGAAAAAATTCTGTAAGACTATAAGGAAAAAGTATATAAAACTTCCACATGGTTATTGCTTTTGAGAATATATTCTAGTTATTTACAATATCTTGTTACAATCAACATTTATGATTACAAGTTTAATTATCAGGCTAGATCATCACTGATCAGGCCAGCAAAATAAAATAATAGATAAAGAATATGTTTCGTTATAACTCAAATAATAAAAATAGAGCAGCATTACCAACCTTCAGAATAGAGTTTAAACTTTAATTAGTTTGTTGTTTTTTTTTCAGAGAAAATAATGAAAACACTATAACAAGAAGAATTTATTTTTTCCAGTGCATGTGCAAATATTTTAAGGTGTGATTGACTTTTTTTAGGCATCCTGAAAAAAAAAAATGAATGTTTTTCTACAACATATATTATTTCATAACAGATCAAATCTTTCCAAAGAGTATTTCATATTCACATATAGAAACACAACCATATTGGTATATCATAATTGCTATTCAAATATTATATATAAAATAAAATGTCCATTATAGAATAAGTATTGCTATAAATTAATGAATTATAACAGTAATAATATATTTATAAAATAATAACAAGGCACATAAGTATTTTCAGTTAATTTATTAACTTTTCTCAACTGAAAACATAAATTTGAATATAGTGGGAAGTAAATATTATTAAAAGAGCATCAATTATTCTATAAACTTATTAAAAAACAAGAGCAAGAATGATTTAATAACAGCTTTGTTTTCTTTGATTATTAAAAAAAAAAAACACGTAAGATTACCTTTAATTTTGATCTTCATAATAGTAAGATTCTTCAAGAGGAGAGAAAACTAAGAAAGAAAATTAAGAAATAAGTTTTTATAAATAGAAATAGGACTTCTGAAATTAATAACAATTTGCTAACATATTTTGAGATAAAACATATTGATGTTTACTTTTATTATAATTGAATTTAAATATTTTTCAGTTGAAGAAGGTTAAGAAATTAACAGAAGTACATATTGTCATTGTTATAATTTGGTATTTTATTACATATAAATGAATTGGATTTCAGTATCAGGAATGCAGATACTACTTTGCCAGTGAATATGAATTGGGATAATTACAGTCCATTATCATATTCATTTTATCAGCAGAATTGAAGTAAATCCTGAAATTTAAAAAATAGAATTCAGATCTAATTCACTTGCATGAGTCCAGTGCTAGTTCAATCTCTTATTGAAACATAATATGCCCAGCACAATTCCACTTCCACCTCATATTTTTTCAATAATGCTAATAACACCTTTGTTTTCTCACCGATGTATTTTATTTTCAATCTCTTCTCATTATTCTTAACATGCATGCATCTATCCATACTTCATTGAGTAGTCTAAAGTTTCAGTATTTCTCTTCTGTTAGGTGTCCATGTCTCAAATGCATAAGTAAAAATTAGTAAACACATTTATTAAAAATCTACCATTTCAAACAATAGGCATTTTTTTTTTAAAAAATATTAAATTATTTCTACCAAAAGTATGTCAAGCATGTTTAATTCTATGGTTAATTTCATCCGTTATCTTACCATCTATAGTAATAATCTGATCAAGGTATTTGTGGTTGTTAATTTCTTCTAACTCATTATTATCACATTCCTTTTTTCTTTTGAGAAAATCAATTGAACATTACTTTAGACATTTTAATATTTATCTTTAATTCTACTTTTTAAATTTTATTTGATAACCATTGCAACATTTACTGAAGCTCTAAATCATTATTTACAAAAACAACTATATCATCTGGAAAATCTAGATGACTTAAATATTCTCCATTTACATTTACTCCCTTAGCTTTCCATTTTAAAATCATTTGGCTGTCCAATTTTCTTATTGGCCCGTTTAAGTAAAAACTGAGAGATTTGTCAAGAACATTTCTAGATCACTTCTATTCAGAAATGTTTTATATTAATAATCATAATTATCATAATCTAGCTTCTAAAAATTAAATTATTTTACTTTCAAAACGGTTAAATTTAACAAAAAATTTAAAATACCATTAATAACTGAAAAAGGTTATGAGTAAAATGTAAGAAAATTAGCCTGCAGAAAAACAAAATAATTATATTTTAACCAATTACAATGTGAAATAGCCACTGATTCTCTGTATTTTAGAAATTAAAATCACTGAATATTCATTTCTGTTGTCTTTTCTTCATATAAAATTAAATATTTTAAATCAAAATATTCATCTAACTGCATTATCAAACAATATAGGGTAAAACATAATCATAAAATACATAAACACTTATGAAATAGATGCTGTTGTGTTAGTTTTCACCAAATATTATTGATATATAAATGGTGGTCAAGCATTACTCGTTGTCTAAAATAGTCGTGGGAAATGGTGCACTTTCCCATATTTATTTTTTTCTTAAAATTTATATTTTTTCAAATCAAACTTTATATTCTGATAAATTAATGTAAAATCTTAATTACGAATGTAAAAAATTACATGAAATATATTTATTTACAATCAAAATCAATTATAAAAGTGTAAAACATTTTCCTTTGATTTCTAAATTTGACAGAAAAATCTGGGGAACAATGGCCAATTCTGTCAAGTTGGAACTAAACTTCTGTTGAACAATGGCCAAAGCTGTCAAGGTGAGACTAAATTCCTGTGGAAAAATGGTCAGAGCTGTCAAGGGAGGACTATATAACAATACACATCAAAGAAATTTTTTTTCTTTTTAAAATAATGCCAAATATGGATTTTTTCAGAACTAACGTTTTAAATTAGATTACACTACAAATGTACAATATTATAAGCATAAAATGAAGATAATGTGACCTCAAATGGCCAAGAGATGGTGTGAAATGTTGAAATTACAGTTAGATTTTGTAATAATCAGCTAACTGGTAAAATACACAAAATATTTATTGCAAAAATTGTTGTAAAACATTTTGGAGATAGCTAGTCATCCTGCCATACATTCTTCTCAATGTTAATATTTGTAGTTCCATTGCAAAATATAATTGTTACTGTTGGATTTATATATATATATACACCTGGGTAATTTTTACGTGTTGGATTTATATATATATATACACCTGGGTCTCTTTTTACGTGGACTTATTTAACACAATTTTGAAGTTACATGATTCGTGTTTCACCGGAAGTTGAACTCCGATAATGTGCTATTACTTTAAATAATAAATTTTGCGCACTTACGTCATATTGAAAGTAATAGCACATTATTAGAATTCGACTTTCATCTTAGTAATTTCAATATGTTCAGTGCTTCATAATAGTAAGATTTTATGCAATAACAAAATTAAAATCATGATTTCCACATTAAATTTTACAAGATTATAATGTAAATTTGTTCAAACACTGTGCGTGTTAATTTTGCATTTTAAATCACATTCTGTTTTTGCTTTTTAAAAAAGAACGTAATCAATTATTATTTTCTTATTAATGACACTAATCATTAATGTGCTCTCAAATTCCAACGAGAGCTAAATGGTTGTATGTCTGGATATTGCGAGCTTCATAAACAATTAATAAAATCATTGTCTCAAAGATTAATTACTAATTACATTGTCACCAGAAAAACATTGACACAAAATAAGTGTGAAGTTGGCGCTAGTTGTTTGCAAACGAACGTGTTTTTCGGCAAATAGCTATAATAATTAAAACATGTATAAAAAATGTAAATTACTGTACTATAAATTATGCATAAAAATATATTATTTTGAATAAAATTAAATATTATAGTTAAAAAAAGTTTGTCTTGTATCAATTTTTTTCAAATTTGAAAATTTTTATTAGTCATATTTTATTTCCTTATTTTTTTTGCGCACGAATTTTAAAGTAATTTTACATTGGTGCTTTGCTTTTACGCGAATTTTGAAAAATCACAGACCGCATCCCCTCTTTTTCAATGTAAGTTATATCTATTTTTGCGCAATTTCGTTTGCGCCTGTTTTCTGAGGAACCTATCTATCATGTAAAACAAGAGCCAGGTATATATATATATATATTGTGCCCTTTTGTATGGGTCAAAAAGTTATAATTTAAAAGTTATAATTTATATATATAAATTATAACTTTTTGGGCTGTACCATGTATTATTTTTCCTTAAGCACTGATATTTCAATGGACTAGCATCCACCATTATCAAATTTAACTTTTGAAAGAAAAACCATTAGATCTTAAATAATAACATGACTGTGTGTGAGATGAGAAATGAGATCCAACTTGAAGAAGTTCAGCATTCACAATATGAGGCTTATGAAAATGTTTATTTCCCTCAGTATTTTCACTTATTAATTTTAAGTTAATATTAGACAAAATGAGAGGTTTCCACATAGCTGGAATACATTGTGCTTCATCAGTCCTATTTAAACCAGTAGGTCTCTTTAATATTTCAATTGACTCTCTCATGGTTCTTAAATCATATCTATCCAAATTAGCAAGTATTTTTGTATTGTCAAAATCTTGTTTGTGACCAGTTTCCAGTTGAAAATATTATATGCAATATAGAATCTTCCTTAAAAAATATAGACTTCCATACAACTGATCTTATTAGATTTGAGGTTTGTGATGTCTTGAAAAATATGAAACCACCAAAAAATAATTTATCTAAATGAGAATTTGTTGCACCTCAAATTTAAAAAAAAACACGATTCTATTGTTGTTATTCCAGCAGATAAAGGTAATTTGACTGTTGTTCTTGATCATTTGGATTATAATAATAAAATTGTAGATTTATTAAATGATGAAACTAATAAAAAGATTATTAGAAATCCTCTGACATATTTAGAGAAAAAGACAAAATGTCTTATCAAACATTGTAGTATAAATGAAGATATGAAAAATAAAATTTCTCCAACAGAAGGTTTTTCATTACATCCTAAATTTTATGGTTTGCCTAAAATTCATAAACCTGAGATACCATTGCAACCTATTGTGTGTGCTATAGGATCTCCCACACATGCTTTGGCTCGATATTTAGCCCAAAGCTTACAGCCATTGATAGACAAGATTCCATCAAGAATTAAAAATTCAAGCCATTTTATTTCAATAATTAAAAACTTAAAACTAACTGTAACTGATTTATTGGTTAATTTTGATGTTTCTTCTATGTTTACTAATATTCCTGTTGAAGAAGCATTAAGTATAATAGCTCAGTACAATGATTTACCTGATTTTATTGTTACATTAGCAAAGCATTGCCATGAAATTATGTTTTTTGTTTATAATTCTCAAATGTTTAAACAAATTAAAGGACTTTCTCTGGGATTCTCACTGTCACCTGTCATTGCTGATCTTTTCATGGACGTTGTTGAAAGTCAAGTATTATGTGCAGCTACTAAAAAAACTTCTATTTGGCTTAGATATGACAATGATACATTTATCATATGGTCTCATGGCATTGATTCTTTAAATTCTTTTTTTTGCTTTTATAAACAATTGGCATCCAAATATTAAATTTACTATGGAAGTGGAAAATAATAGATAGCTTTCTTTTCTAGATGTTTTAATTGCAAGAAAATGTGATGAAATATTATCAATATCAGTTTACAGAAAATTCACCCATACAAACAGATATCTTAATTTCAATTCTCATCATCATCCTGCACATTTTTTTCTGTAGCAAAAAATCTTTTCACTAGAGCTTATAATTTATCTGATAAAGAATATGTTTCTCAAGAAATAGAACTTACAAAAAGTATTCTGCTTTCTAATAATTATAATAAAAACATCATATGTAAGACTTTATATAACATTAATAATAAAAAGAAAAATAGGATAAAATTAACAATTCCTCTTTTAATATAGTACTTTTACCCTATAGTGAAGGGGTTACTGATAAAAGCAGTAGAAGACTATCTTGTTTTAATATAAAGACTACTTTTTTACTGGCAAAAAAAAAATTGGTGATTTAATATATAAACCTAAAGACAGAATATTTTTGGAACACCAAGGAGTTTATGAAATTCCATGTTTTCAGTGCTCATGATGCTATGTGGGTCAGTTTAATAGATGAATAAATGTCAGGGTTAAGAAACATAGAAATCCTTTTAATCAAAAAATTGGACCATCAGTTTTTACTTCCCATTTTTTAGAAACTGGTCACAAACCACCAATCCAAAAATACTTGCTAATTTGGAAATATATTATTTAAGAACCATGAGAGAGTCAATCGAAATATTAAAGAGACCTACTGGTTTAAATAGGGCTGATGAATCACAATGTATTCCAGTTATGTGGAAACCTCTCATTTTATCTAATATTATCTTAAAATTAATAGATGAAAATACTGAGGGAAATAAACATTTTGATAAGCCTCATATTGTGAATGCTAAACTACTTCAAGTTGGATCTCATTTCTTATTTCACACACAGTCGCATTATTATTTAAGATCTAACGGTTTTTCTTTTAAAAGTTTACCTTGATAATGGTGGATGGTAGTCCATCGAAATATCAGTGTTTAATGAAAAATAATACACGATATACCCAAAAAAGTTATAATTTATCTACATCATACAAACGTGAAAATAGTATATATATATATATATATATATATATATATATACTATTTTCACGTTTGTATGATATATATATATATATATATATATATATATATAGTGCAATGCTTTAATCACTGAAGAAATTCTTGTAGAATTAAGAGCTTTTTCATAACCTATAAATTCTAAGCATAATGACAAATCATTTTCTTTGGCCTTTCATAAAATCTCTCAATATTTTTACATTATCCACTGTACTAAAACCACATTTAAGTGCAGTTTGTTTTTTTGGTTGGTTAAAATTTGAAGCTTCCTCTAAATGAGTTGTAATTATTTTGGTAAAAAAATTATATAGAACTGATGAAAGACTGATTGGTATATCATTTCTAATATCTTTATCATTATTTTTAAATATTACTATTAATATTACATTCTTCTAATCATCTATTACATCTTTATCATTTTGATATTTAGTATTACAAGCAATTGACTAAACTGCTTTGGCTAGTGACTGTTAGGATAGTATGGTTTTTAAATAAAATAATCACATATATAATTATCAAAATACATAACATTTTTATAATAAAGACTCTTGTTTATAATTAAATATTCTTGATTTCTCTCAGATTTATTCATTCTGATTTATCACGTCAGTATAAGTTTGTTGGCTTAAATTTCATTAACTTAAATGTAGTCTTTCAATTATTTATATAAAAATATACAAATGTGCATGCTTTATGATTTATTCGTCATTTATTTCATTTAATTAAAAAAAAACAGTATAAAAGTTTTAAGCTTCTATTTTACTATTTTAAAATAATAAGAAGAAACAAAATAATAAAAGGCTATTGAATTATTTCCTTTCAATACCATTATAATAAAAAATATATATTCAAATATTGTACTACTAAAATTTTATACTTAATTTTAATTCCCTTTTCATACTATTATAATAATAAAGTATATTGAAATGTTCTATTAATAAAATTTTATACATAATTTTAATAATTGATTTAAAAAATTAAGTAAATGGAATGTATAAAATTTAAATGTCATTAAATAAAAAAAGTATTCTAATTATTTTATTATGTGTAATCTGTTTAGTTTTTTTTCTAAAAATAGTAAGTAAAATCACATACATTTGATGTATTATTCGATTCATCTTAAATTTTGGCTGCTTTCATAAACAATATCTTTATAACATATGAAGTATATTATGAATTTTTGATCATTTGTTTAACAGAGAATATACGAATTGACTCAAGAATTTCTGTATTATTTTATAAATACATAGATATTCATTTTACATTTATAATTTTCAAAAAAAGTATTTTATTTATTTGTTCCAACAGATTTTATTTAGCATGGAAATAAGTTTATGAAAATACTAATAGTCATGGTACTGTTATTTTTAAAAACGCGCCTTTTAGAGTAGAGGCTGTAAATGAGATCAAGAACATTTTTTTAATGGCTGTTACTCAGACGTTTTCACTGTTCAACACCAAAATATACTGATGAGTTAGCACCAAATTTTATCCTTGACACTTGAATATGACTATCAGTGAATGACCTAATGCTTAAAGTTGACTTCCTTCCTCCCAAGTTAACTGATGCCAATATGCATCAACTCAAGAAAGACAAAAGCAAGCAATCCAGAATAATTTTACAAAAACATATTCTTTTTTATATGTTTTTAACCCATGTGGCAGATTTTATTTTTTATTAACAATACAGAATATAAAATATTTTATATAATTAACATTCCTAAGTACTTAGAAATGTATTTACTAAAGAAATGTATTGTTTTTTTTAATAGAAATATTTAGACATTTTCTACAATGTTTAAAAATGTAATTATAACTTTCTCTTAGTTCATTTAATGTAATATATGCCCATTATATTGATTTTATAAACATGATAAAATATCTTTTAACAAACTTTTTTTTTAAAAAAAAAAACAAAACTAAGTTTGAAATATATATATATTTTAGTAAAATTACTTTCTTAAAAAAAAAAACAAAACTAAGTTTGAAATATATATATATTTTAGTAAAATTACTTTCTTAATTAAAATAATCCAAAAAGCAAGTCTTATATAATGTGACATTACTTTTATAAGCTTGTATTTACAAAAATGTAATACAGAGAATGTATAAATAGTTCAAACAAGCTCTTAATTGGTAAGTGCAGTAAGATAAAATATTTCAAATCTCTATCTGGATTCCTATCTCTAGATCAATTGGTTGTGAGCATATGACTCATCCCAGTGAAGAGTTAAAATATTCAGACACTAGATCTAAAATATCAACTCAAAACCCAGCACTTATTTTATACATAATATTTAAGTAGAAACTCTGAAGTTTTTGGACATGAAAATGATTTTTTACTTCAGCTGTCTAACTTAAATAGCTATATGGGACTGAACCAAATTCAGATCTATTATATATTAAGAGCCAAAGCCTTAAAAATAAAATTATAATACTCAGAAAAGCAAGTCATATATAATGTGACATTACTTTTATAAGATTGTATTTATAAGCTTGTTTGAGCTATTAGTATGTTCTCTGTATTATATTTTTATAAATGCAAGCTTATAAACGTAATGTCACATTATATATGACTTGCTTTTATTGATTATTATAATTTTACCTTTCAGGATTTCACTGTTCTAAGGCTATTAATATGTGATAGATCTGAATTTTGGTTCAATTCCATATAGCTATTTATATTAGATAGCTGAAGTACAAGACATCTTCATGTCTGAAAACTTCAGAGTTTCTATTTAAATATTATGTATGAAATAAGTGCTGGATTTTGAGTTGATATTTTAGATCTAGTGTTTGAATATTCTAGCTCTTCACTGAGGTCAGCCATGAGGTTCAAACTAATTGCTCTGATGATAGGATTGTTCTAGATAGATATTTTAAATATTTGATCTTACCACACTTATCAATTAAGAGCTTGTTTGAGCCATTGGTATGCTCTCTGTATTACATTTTTTGTAAATACAAGCTTATAAAAGTAATGCCACATTATATATGATTTGCATTTTTGATTATTATAATTTTACCATTAAAGCTTTGGATATACTGAGGCTATTAATATATAATAGATCTGAATTTGGTTCAATCCCATATAGCTATTTAAGTTAGATAGCTGGAGTAAAAGACATTTTCATGTCCGGAAATTTCAGAGTTTCTACTTAAATATTACATATGAAATAAGTACTGTTTTTTAAGTTCATATTTTAGATCTAGTATCTGAATATTTTAGGTCTTCATTGAGGTGAGTCATAAGCTCAAAACCATTTGGTTTAGAAATAGGGATGTTCCAGATAGAGATTTTAGATATTTTCTCATACCACACTTTTTTTAATTAAAGTAAAAATATAAAATTCATTTTAAATAAACATTTTTTTTTTAAATTTAACATGAATTTATATATTCATGCTCACATTTGTTTGCAAATATATATTATATTTTGTGTACAAGTCTATCTCAGTACTTAATGTTTAAGTTTTTAACATTATAATTTTAAACCTCTTTAATTAAAAAAAAAAAAAAAAAAATATGAGAACTGATCTAGCCAACAATGTTTGTGCACTAATATTGCAGCTGATGAAGAATTTATTTCAATATTATAATTATTTTTTAAAATTAAATATAAATAAAGATATTTTTAGGAGATGATTGCTGGTGAAGAAAAATTCATTAAATGATGCATTTTCCTTTATATATATATGAAATATCTACATTAAAGTCACTAGCTGAAGTATTAGGCTAAAAGCAATATCAGTTTTGACTTAATATTGCTCAGACAAATACTATTGCTATAACTAAATTATATACTGTCAAGTTAAAGTAACTTGCTTTACAGTTTTAATTGAATACAGTTTTATAACACTATAACTAAAATTTTAGCTTCAGTATTATTCCGCTTCTTTTATTATATTCAAATGGGTGTGTATATATATGGGAGGAGGGTATAAATGTAAAAACATAACTTAACCTTGGCAAAATTTAATCAAAGCTAATTTTTATCGTATCTGCCTTCTTAAAAAACTAAAAAAAATATTTTACAATTGAAATGTATATTAATAACTAATTACAAATAAAATGTACATTTATAACTAATTTATAAACATAATATTTAAATATAATTTTATTTAACCTTTTATAATTTGTGGATATTCATAAGTACAAAAGGTTTGTCAATAATTATCAACCATACTTATAAAGTATGTTTCTTAATATTTTTTAACATGTAAAACACACTATAAAAATCTCTCATTGTAATTAGCAGTATCTCTATAAAGGCCATAATAGACTACAATATTTAATATTTGTGAATTATATTTTAAATGTATATTATTTCATTTTGAGTTTTAAGGTCTACTTTTTTATGCATCTATAAATATTACTGTGGTTACCAATGTATTTAAAATCATTAAATCATTATTTTACTACTCATATCAATCATAATCTTTTATTAAAATTGATGACTGATACATTTTCATTGAGTAATCCTAATCTTCCATTTATTCACCAAGTCCAATACTTTTTGTGTAAGATCTTTAAATCATTTATAAACTCTTAGTTAATTGTGTTTTTCATTTATAAGTTTAAAAATATACTTTTTATCTGCATATAGATGCCATATCTATCTCACCATACCTTTTATTGGTTGAAAAAGTATCACAACATTGATTTATTATATATTCACTTCTAGGTGTTAAACCTATACTATAGGTAAGATCTTTTGTATTTTATTGCTAGTTAAAAATATACTTTTGTAAAGATATTATGCAATTTCCAACATACAAAACCCATTTCTTTCTGTTTTTATTTCAAGTTTATTTGAGTTGGTCTACAATATCTGTCTCCAACTGAAGAAATGATATACTTTGTTATATTAAAAGAGGATATTATATAAAGAAATCCTATTGACAATTTCATATTTTTATTTATTTTTAATAATAAAATGAGAAAAAAAATTTCATTCTGATGGGGGTGGGATGCTTTTATAGTATATGACAACATACATTTTAAAACTTTATCAATTCTACACTTATTATTACACATTTCACATCAGAAATTTTATTTGAGGTGAAAATGCTGTAAAATGATTTATTTATAAATATCTTCCTATTATTTTAAGATGCTATAAAAATAAATTTGCTTTACTTATTTTTTTTTTATATATATACTCTGCAAGCACACTTTTTGCAGTCACCATTTCTGCATTATTTTATTTACCTTAAATAATTAGTTTTTCAGCTTAAAAATATATTAATAAAAAATATCTCAAGTCTAAACATTTTTGCTAAAATTAAATTGTGAAATTAGTAATTTTTAAATAGGCGTTTTATTAAAGTAAATAATATTTTCAGCAGATTTCTATCTTAGATAAACTACAAAATTAAATACAATGACTTTGCTCATTTGAGTAATTTTTCGTTTCATATATTACCAAAAACATGATTTTAAAATGTTATGAAAAACTTTGACATTAAAAATAATTCAAAAATCTTTCCTTCTTCCAAATGCAAATTTGATTTGAAAATCAACATTGGCTATTATTAGTAATATGCGTTTTATAAAAGAAAACAAAAACAGAAAGAAACTAGTTAAAATAAATGTAAAATTTTATTTAAAAGTCCATATATATATATAATTGTAATATTACAAATTATAAATAATAATATATCTATGATTACTCTCTATTCTTCAAATTATATATATATATATCACAAACAATCCTTAAATCCGCAGAAGTAATTTCGGTTAATTTCTTAAACCTGCATCAACCGCCATTAAATTCAAAATCAAAAGCGGAAGCAAATGTCATCAATTCAAATTCCGTGAACTTCCGTCTTTTAATATATATATGCACACTTAAAACTAAAAAAAAAAAATGAATCAACCAACTATGATATTCACAATATAATATTTAATTAATAACAAAAATCATAAAGTCAATAATATACATTAAAACCTTGTTCAGTGTCTGAATTATATTAAATTGAGATTTAATTAAACTTCTTTCGGATTTTTGAGTTTTGCATATTATTTAAATTATCTATCAGACTTATTTAATTTTCTTCATAATTACATTGGTCACAAGTGTGAAAGAGAATCAGCTGATGTTAAAAAGTGGATTTTGGATTTGATGTTCGTACAAACAATATAATGCTTCAAACATATAAATAAAATATTACTGATATGACATTTAATCTGATTGAGGATTAGAGAAAAATAATTTTGTCACATAGAGCTGAAAAATGCAATAAATAATTATAAACATACTTTTCAAACAAATAAGACTTATTTTGAGTCCATTAAATAGTGCTTGTTTGGCTAAGTTTCTTATGTATATGTTCTTATTTAAAGACTTGTTTTTCATTAGAGGGATTCTTCAGTTTATTATTTGGATCTATTTTAAGTTGACTTGGAAGCTCCCCTCATTTGGGTAAGCTATATAGTGAACTAATTATCTCAATATCTGTAAATATATTTATTTTCCATTATAGCTATTAGGTACAATTCTATAATTTTAGTATCAAAAGGATGCTGAAGTATCTACATTATCATTCCTTTCTCTAGGTAACTCTCTGCTAATCACTGTATCTATTTTTCATTCAAATGTTCTTATTTAGACAAAGCCATTAGTTACTGGTAAAATTTTTTTCCTTTCTAATAAATTTGTGAGTAATATTAATATATAATGTGAAAGATTTTAAAGCATTGACATTGAATGCCAACAATAGCTCAAAAAATTTGCATAAATCTGACTCCAGCATTCAAAAATTATTTGCTAATAATAGTCATCTAACCAATAAGTTTGAAAATAGCAGAATCACATCTTCAACTATTAAAAATTATATTTTAAATTCAGAAGTAAGAAAAAATAGGTACACAAATGTATGACAAATTTGTAATTTAAGGCTTTAAGTAAATCTTGAAAGTTTGTGAGCGGATGGTAGTGCAGTTTTTAATTGTTCAAATAATGATTTGGAAGAAGTTATGTCTTTAAATAATTTTAACTCTGATTCTATGAGTAATGATCAGCAATTATATCAAGAAGTTTCTAAAAAATTTAAGTTAACAGTCCCATTACCTTGCTTAATTTATTTAAAAAGTTTTGCTGTACTAAAACCCTCATCAATATTATTACAAATGCAGAATGTGATCTTTATAAATTTTCAATGGAAGAAATTTTGTGCATTGCGAACCAGAAAACAATTATGGAACATTATTTACCAAGTTTTTCTGCACCCTAACAATAGATTTATCTGTGCAGAATTTTATAATATCTATCCAGAATAATTTAACTAAAAAAGAAACAGTATTTCTTTAAATTATAAAATGTTGTGTTATATTAATCTAGACAGGTGGCAGATGTTTATGTGTCAAATTAAGAATTATTATATTTGCTTTAGTGATATAGCAATCCAACTTCTGTTTAAGAGTTTTGAAATAATATTGAATGACAAATACTTGTTAGAGGAAAAAGTTAGTGCACCCATGTTAATAGATACTGCCATATTCAGCACAATTTTTAAGAAAAATGATTTTCCCATGAACATACCAACACTTCAAGCCATTAACTCTTGTTATAATGACTTTAAAAGGTGACTCACATTAATGTTTATTCTGGAAAGTAAGAATTTAGATTGCTAATGATTATTTGTAAAGATTTTGTAAACAATGTGGGCAGAAAATATAAAAAAATGCATAAATGCTTATTCCTATTTCTATAAATTCTAATATTTCTGATATACTATCATCCTCTAAAGCTCTTACTGATCCTCTCACATAGGAATTCATGTCTATTGATTCTTACAATGCTTCTGTAAATAGTTCAAGACTCTTATTCAGAGAATGATGTTTCATTTTCTGATGAATTTACACCAATTTAAATGTCTAAGAATAAAAAACACAAAAGGAAAAAATGATGAAAAATAGCCAAATTTCTGATACAAAAATCACTCCTCTGTTTACATCTGATTCTAAATTTGTGGAAATTTAATTTCAAGAATCATTTGCTAGAGAAGCTTCCAGAAACTGAAAACTTTGGTTGAGGATTAATCTCCCATTAAATGAAGTGTTTCTAGAAAAAGATTAGCTGAAATTGCACCTCTCCCTAATATGAGAACACAATTTTTTTTTGATGGAATTGACACTCATAAGCATGTATCCAGAATAAAGAAGAATATAAGTGGGTCTTTTAATCTGAATATTAATGTTGGTACCAATTCTTTTTTAAACTGTAAACTGCATGTTTTTGTTTTTTTTTTGCTTTATTGCATATTTGGTTTGCTGTTTTTTATCCTTGTTATTATATTTGTTTTTATAAAGAAGTAATAAACCCCCAGTTCTTTTATAAATTTACATGCACTAATCTGTGATCATCTGTTTAAACAGCATGAGTATATGCCTATGCTTAGAGCTTGTCTATATATAATCCAACCTTTACTCACTATGCTAAAATCAGGACTTCAATCTATTGTATGCCTGATTTGTAAACTGTTAATTGAAATGTACATACCCACAGAAGAGAAATATTATCTTATTTTGAATCACCTGTGATTAGAAATATGTCATAAATTTTGAATTTACTATAGTAATTAGTCCATTACTTATACATGTATTACTGGATATTTTTTTCATTCTTCATAATACTACATACACAGTTTGCACTGTATGAATAATGCACTATTTATTACAGTAAATTCAAAATTTATAATATATTCTTAATGCAGGTAATTAAAAATGAGATTATATATCTCTTCTACTACAGAACAAATAGTTTTGTACAATTAAGTTAATGATTTATAACTCAGCCAAACATTAGATTGAAGCCCTGATTTCATCATGGTGAGAAAAGTTTTATTTATATATAATTATTCTTTGAGCATAAGAGTACACTTAAGGTTTTCAAACTGATGCTCAAATGCAAATGCATGTAAATTTATCAGAGTGCATGAGTGGAGGTTTATCCAAACATAGTATTCCATGAACAGTCTGCATTATATAAATAATAAACTATATATTTAATTTTAAAATCATGATTTGTTTGTGTACATCTTTTCTCAAATTTTATCTGTGTTTATGTTAAGTATGTTTTTGATGTATATGATATTTTGTTCAAATTGTGTTGCCATTTTAAATAATTGTTTCTCAGTTTTCCAGTTCTTTAATTTTCTTATTTTTTCACTATTTAAATTATGCAAATTATTTGTCTAAATATTACTGGCATCATTCAGAGATTATGAACTCTTTCAAAGAGTTGTTTTCTCTCAGCAATTGGATCTCTCAATTTCTCATTATATTACTTTCTTACATAAGACTAAACTTTATACACATTCTGATATCAATCTAGTTAGATATCTTAATAGATTTTTATTTTTACAATTCTCCTTTTCCAATACTCCAGCTGCAGATTGATTTATCATAAATCTCCACTTTATTCCTTTGACATCATTTACCTTGATTAAAACATGATCGCCATTGCATTTCATCATGCTGCATTTACAGTGAAGATTGTTCATTTTTATTTATATATCAGACTGACTTTATACGTCAACTTAGAAAGCCCCATTAACCTTATTCTTTCATCCAGCTCTTTTCCTTTTCATAATATATGCCTTATATTGATTTTGTTAGCTAAATACCTTCACCTTATTAATTGTAAACTGATGAGTGGTGAAAGCTTTTTTTCTCAGTAATATTTCTCCTTCTATACTTTAAATCATTTAACTTTTATTGACCTTTTATTTTATTCACTTGATCTGCACTTTATTGTTAATCCATTTTTGGAATCTATTGTTTTTTTTATTACTAGGGAATCCCAAGTCAAAATGATTTGATATGTATACACAATATGTGCTTTACTATAATAATACACTTGGAATATTGCTTAAAACTATATCTCCAGATACAGTAATCCTTAAAATTTACAATTACTTTAGGAAGATTGACATTCAGTTTATACAAACAATTGTAGCTTGATTCTTACTTATCAATATCCAATCAGTCATTAAACATAATGCTAGTAAAAACAAATCATCTACAATTTTGGTTAAGGAACTTAGTGCTATTAATTTGAAACTGAAGGACACTTTTCATTACTCTGCTTTTGTTTCTTTAAATATGTCCCATAAGACTCAATAAAAGTATGTTCAATTTATTTTGGCTGAATATCTTTTTTACTAAAGAGATGAAAATCTTCTTGAATAACCCTCAAAATGGGTTGAAAGAATATATCCACTTGTATCTTTCCAATAAAAGTAAAAAGTCCATCCATTCTTCAATTATTATAAACATTTCTGGACAGCCGTTAATAAGTTAACTTCTATTTTTTTATCATATTAAATCTGCATTGCAAACTTCCATGAGAAACTGGTATTTTCTTGTGATGAAAGTCATCAAAATCATATTATAAAGTCTTGTATTATGCTTAAGCTGAAATCCTTAACTAATAATATTCACTCTAGTCCTCTGTGATTACTAAATGCATTATTTTACATATCAGTAATTTTATACTACCAATTATTATCAACTTCCCTTCATTTTTTTTCTAAATAAATTGATCATATTGATAAGATGCATTCAGTTTCCTTAGTTTCATTTCTCAAGCAAAATATTATATATTCTCCTCTTAATAATATTTGCCCTATAACTATGCTTTGTCATCTATAATTATTAAAAAATCATCTCATTAAGGACAAGATGCAACCTATTCTTTTTCTCTCCATTTCAGATTAATAGTTTTCTAAAAAAAGTGATTCCACCTCCATTGTTATCATCATGTTTAAAATAATTATTGATCTAGTTAGAGTCACTAGTTTGACTCATAATAGTTTAACTAGATATTTCATCAGATAATATTTGATTCTGTACCTACTGACATTCTCATTAAACTGTTACACTCACATAACATTCCTGTTTTTATTTTCTAAATTTTAGCTAGCCTTCTAATGAATGTATAAATTTTCATCATTTTCAATGGCAAAGTAACATTGGGATTTAAACTCACAACACAATTCCACAAGGCTTGCATTTAGGACTTTTTTATCATTAATATCAATCTTCTACTTCTAGAAATAGAGAGGAAACAGTCTTGCATATATATATATTTATATATATATATATATATATATATATATATATATATATATATATATATATATATATATATATATATATATATATATATATATATATTCCCTGATTGATAAAGCTATCAAATGTTTATCATTCAATTATGATCTTATCATTTTCTTTCCCTCTAAGAAATATATTCTCTCAATTACTACTATTCTAGAAGATTATTATACAGTATACTATAAGTTTTAGTTTAAACTCAATAAATCATGGTAATAGTACTTCCTCCCCTTCCACTTCTACCCATTATACTTTTTTTTTTGAATTTCCATGTATAAATCAATAAATCATATGAAAACATCATTTAGAACTCATGACATGCTATATGCTGAATATTAACTATGCTAATGCTTTCAAATAAAAAAAATAATTTACTTTTCTCCAAACTGATTAAGGATAAAAGATATGTTGTAATTAGCATTAGATCCTTGCAGAAGCATGCCAAAGATAATGGCATTTCTCTCCCCCCAACCTCTACCTTTAATTTTCAGAGGTCATTTAATATTGCTTTTAAATGCCTCTGTTTACTCTAATTGTTGAAATTTTCTCTAGACACTCATACTGATATGTATCCACCCAAATCTGTTGCTGCTTATATTGATCTTAATCATCACACATTTTCTAAGAAAAAGTCTTGAAATTTGATTCAGACTGCTAGTAAACCTCAACCACACTCTTCTCTTTTATTATTGCATGTACTCAAAAACTTCAATTCTGGTGTCTGTAATCAAAATTCTTTGATTTTCTAATCAAAATCAATTTAGAAACCCTACGCATTAGCTAGTTTTATTACAGAGATTGTCATCTTTTTTTTGCTTAATATCTTACTTTTATGACCTATAAAATATAGAGTATATTAGTAAATGATATGCTTTCTCCATTGCTACACTCATTGATAGCATGTAATGCGGTCCTTTCCCTTCAATTAGGATTACTACTTTCTTCATGTTTATTTAAGGATTTAGTAAGCTTTACTTCAAAAAATGTAACACAAAATATACATACAACCATATTAGAGATAAGCTTTATATTGTATGATTATCAACATATACCTAGCATGCTTTCAAGCACTTGAACATAATAGTCAAAATAATAACAATGATGGTGAGAAAAAAATGTGATATTTATTAGGAAGCAAGTCACAATAGAGAATTTGCATATCGGAATGGTAAATAAGTTATTGGCATTTTTTAAAAAATTGACACATAAATATTTTTTGTTGCATGTTTGTCTCTGGTACTGTGCCAGGCCCCATTTGCTTTGCATTTGGCACCATTATGTTTAGAGCAGACAACACTGAAAGATGTTGGTGTAAAGATATAGCCTAGTTCTGTGCTCATAGAAAATTGATTTAGCATTATGACTATTAAGATTAAATGGTCAAAAGCATGCTAGGGAAACTTTGATAATTATACAATGTAAAGAATATCTCTAATATGGTTCTATGTAAATTCTGATTTTCTTATGTTTACACTTGGGTTCCTAAGATGCCATTTTTGCTTTAACATTCCATTCATGAAATTGCAATCCCTTTTATAATAAAAACTTCAAAAATTAAAAACAGAATACCTTCTTTTTCCGACATTGTTGTTGCTACATATAACTGGATTTCCTTCTGAATCATTATAAGTAGGTAGTTTTCCTCCTTTGTTTTTTTTTTTCTTAATTTTTTAATACTTTTATATACCTATGCTATATATTTGCTAAATGTACCTTCTTTAATATATACATCATTTTATTTGTCTATTCTTTTATGATATATTTTATATCCAATTGAATTGTAAATCATTTTTTTCCAAACTGGAATAAAAATTTTGCCTAATAAAGTTTTATTTAAGTAATTAAAAAAAACTACACGAAAATTTTCCAGGATTTAGATTAACATGTTCATAGCAATGAACCATCAAAATTATAGAATAAAAATATAATATTACGAAGATGAAACATAAATAAATATTTTTTCCAAGAAATATAATATTTTCTTATGAATATGAAAAATAAATAAATATATTTACATGAAACTTGTAAGAAACATAACTTATATAGATAAACATATACTGTACATGGTAAATAATTGAAGAGATAATCTAAAAATAGATGTCCTTAAATCAAAATAACAAAATACTATACAAAAGTTATGAAGCAAAAAATAAATAATGGCAATGGAATAACAGCTAAAATTGTAGTAAGAAATATAGAATAAAATAATTATGAAATCATTCATCAATATTGTCAGAAGATTTAGAAATTAAAACATGGCTAAGAGAAAAGTGTTATATAAACTTTATTCTTATATATAAAACAGGCAACATGACTGATTGTTACAACTACAAAACAATAGCCTTAATTTCGTGTGTCAATAAAATGTTAACATAATTACTGAACATCTTAGGGGATACATTTATCTCCATAGTCTCAATAAGCAGTTTTCATTTATTCTTAGGAAAGTTACAAATGAATAAATAATGAAGACTCATCATATTATTAAAAAAAGTGGAGAATATAATGTTTAATCATCAGTGCGTTTTATGGAGTACAAAAAGGCTTTACATAAAATAAAATGAAAAAAAAAAACAAAAAACAAATTACATTAGATGTTTTTGGATTTGGGAACGCCTTTGTGTGTTGTACAATTCATTTAAATTTCTAGATATCTAATTCTACAAATCATAAAAAATAGAATATTGTTAATAAAATGTAATGCTTAGGCAGATGTTAAACAATGAGTTAAATTTCACCCATTCTTTTTCATATCTTTATTACATACAATGTTCTTGAAGGGTAGAATTTATAGGATAGTAGTAAGTGGGAATTGCATAAAAAATTGAGAAATGTTGGTAATACTTTGACCTTGGCTGATAATAACAAGAATTCAACAATATCATAGAAAATATTTGAGAAAAAGAAAACTGTATGCTTTGAAATGAATACATTAAAATCCAACCTTATATTTGCAGACAATGCCAATTACAATCCCTTTCAAATTAAATGTGTTGCACATTTGGAAGTGATAGATATATTTGAATGATAATGCAATTCAGAAATATAAAGAAGAATTGTGATAATAAAAACACAAATGGCAAACTGTTTAAATATGAAAAGACTAAATATTTTGAGATCCATCAAATTAATATTCATCAATTGTTTTATTATTTTTAGTTATGAAAAGCTGCTCAAACATGAATAATAAAAAAGTTAGATGGAAAGAATACATAAATTTAAAAGTCGGTGTTATCAGCAAAGGCTTATAACAGCCTTCTTATGACAATGGGACAAAGGAACTATTTATTTAAAAAAAATTATAAACTCAAGAAGACAAGATCAGTGCTAACAAAGAATAAGATAATTACATAGTTTGGACAGTTTGTGGATTTGTCATTAAAAAAGTAGTAGGTCATCTTCACCTTATAAATTTCCAATTCCTTGACAGATCGAATTAGGCAAGTTGTTGGAAACAAACTCTATGAAACGTTTTTAATATGGCCTTAAATCATGAATGATTACCTCACCTTAAATCACTACTTTTGTGCAGAATTACGGAGTGTAATGACATATTGCCATTGTTTTATTTTATATAGGTACCTCTTCAATTAATAGTAGTAAGGGGGGCATAAATAAGCAGAATTGTTATCTGGTAAGTATGTCTGTAGTCATACATACTTCTGCTGATGTATACTTTTAGTGGAGATGCATCTTTATCAACTTGGAATGTGTCACTATCATGCAAAATTCAGATATTATGTAATATATTTTTTTTATAAAGTATGTTTTAAGTATTTGTTAGTTTTCATAATTGTTGAGAAGTTGATATAATGTAAAATTGTGTTTTCTTTTAGGGAAAATGACATTGAAAACAGTTGTAATTATTGAAAGTGTCAAATTTACCATGTCCATAAATGGCAAAGTAAGTGAAGTTCAATATCAAGACAATGCTGATATTTATTTTTGGTGCAAATGTCAACAATTAATTTGTAATAGTCAGTTGTTTTTCTACAAACTTTGAAATATTTGCATGATATGATAAAATGTAAATATCCCATTTTGTGGCAAAGTGAGAAGTACAAGCATCACAATACCAATGCCTCTGTGCATAAAGTCTTGAGGGTAAAACAATTTTTAATTAAATTTAGCATGACCTAAGCTATCTTCACTCATTTTTAATCATGTGACTTATTTTTATTGACTTGAATACACTCCCCCCTTCAATTTTTTTTATTGCCAGACTTAGAAGTGATGAGAGAAAAAAAACAATGGAGGCATTAAAGATCTCATTTTGTGTTTTTAGACTATGTCAAAAGTTAAAAATACACTTAGACTGCTGTTTTGCATTAAATGGACAATGTTTTGAAACAAATTACATTTATAACATTTAAAAAGTGAATAAAACAATGTTTTATTATACAATTCTGATTAATTTTGTGTACCCCCTCAAATAGTTGTTGGCCACCAATAATTATTTGTATAAAATTATATAAAATCTATTTTTTTCTCTATGTATTATCTGATACTTCAACTAAGTTTTTATTTTCTACATAATATATATATATATATATATATATATATATATATATATATATATATATATATATATATATATATATATATATATATATATATATATATATATATATATTACTGAAAAGACAGTTTTTGTATAAAACTTTGATCACAAGACCTATTTGAAATATTACCAGTAGATAAATCCCATGTTTTTAGATAAAAGGAAAAAAAATGCTCTTTTCATTGAAATAAGGAAGAAGCAAGTCTCTACAGAGAAATATTTTTTCACACATCATATCACCACTGATATATTTTATTTTTTAAGGAAATTTAAACATAGCATCAAATTTTATAAATGATGCAAAAAGAGATGCAAATTACCTTTTTTTTTTCAAAAAGAATAAGAAAATATTTGGTAGCAATTGGTTTACATAAAAAGGATATAGATTATAAAAAATACATGTTTAGATGTTAATTGCCCCAATATTGTATATGGGTTAATGTATAAATATAGATATAGATATTCTTTTACATATACTTATAAAATATGAGTGTGTAATAAACACATAGAAAATGAAGGAATAATTAATTGAAAATAATAAAAAAATATTAATGGTATGATTTGAATTATAACAACTTTCAAACGGTAAACTAACAAGATGTTGAGATAAGGACAAAGATCTGAGCAAACAAATAAGACCTAGTCATACCAGAAATGCATTTTATAATCATTTGCTTTCATTATATGTCTTCATCTATATGATTTATCCATGTGTTGAGAATCAACATTTTACAGTTTTAATTACCTATCTATTTATATAATTTATATATTTTATCTCTTCATAAAAATAAACTGAAATAAATATTCCATATCTATTTCATGGTCATCCATACAGTTTTATGTCTGAAAGCATGATTTTAAATGTTGTGTAGCAGCATAAAATAACACAAGTAGTTTTAAAATACGATAATATAAAAACCAAAGTAATAGATCATGAAAAATAAAAATAAAGGCAAAATGAGGAAAAAGAAAGTACTTAACCATATAATTGTACAATTTAATGTTTGAATAAATGAATAAAATATTACACTATTTTCAGAGACATAAGTGGATTATACATATTAAATTAACAAAATGATTCAATGTGTTTTTAAAGATAAATTGATATAATAGGGATGGAGAGTAAGGTGGAAAAAAAAATCAGAGATTAAAAAAAATTAAAGTTTGATTTATATTTTACTTATTACATTTTGGTTTGTTATTTGTGAAAAATAATACTTTTAATGAATAGAAAAAGTTATAATCTTTAATTAATACTCTTAAAAAAATCACTTAAAAAGATAGATTTTAAAAATGCATATAATTGAATAGAATTATTAATTTTTCTAAGATTTAAAAAAAAAGAAATCACAAAGTATATATGTATATATTGTAAGAAATATTGGAGCTGAACACTGTAAAAGATTTCAGTGGATGAAAGCTTAAAATATCTACCAACTGTAGGAAATCCATCTTGGAACTCATATTTTAATTTGAATATTTCATCCAAAAAAATCTTTAATTCCTAGTGCATTAAGAAATATATTGTACATTAATCAATAAATATTTATTCTACAAATTCTATTGAGCAAAAAATCTGTTTTTGCATTAATACAGAAATAAATTTTATATAAATCATTAAACAAACAAATGTATTTTTTATAAAATAAGTTTCATCCTCATTTAAATTTAAATAAACTTCAAATATTAAAATAAAAATGAAACAACATTTCCTTTTGGGCTTATTGTATCTTTGAAAAATATCACATTTAATAGCCTTTTTTGCATGAATTCCATAAAGGAACTTAGAGATAAATGAACTTTATGGGTCTGTACTTTGTTTAATACTTATTATTTAAATGACAGGTTATAAACCTGATTTATTTCATCTTTTTTTATTGTTGATGTTTATAAGGTCATTTAATATATATAAATTTGTAGGTGAATATATTGTAACAAGTTGGCTACATAGCTGCATTAAAAATAATTAGATAACTTGTCAGAATTTTTTTCAGATTTAGTTTAGAGTTATTTCATTAATAGGAAATGAACATTTAATTTTACCATATATATTTTTATAATAATAATGGGTCTTCAATTAACTAAATATTTCAAATCCCAAAATGATAGTATGAGAATTCTCAAATGTTAAATTTATTAAATAATAATATGACTTTAAGAAATAAATATACTAATAAGAGTTATAAATAAATGTAGAAGAGAGAAAATTGTAAAAAAGTTTTTATTTTTTTATTATCTCTCTATGGTAATTATAATTATTTGCTTTAAACTATGAAAAATGTACTAAAAGAAAATAATTTTCTCTTTTTGTAAATTATTACGAGTACTTTTAAAAAAAGACAAAAGAAATAGGATTTTAATACTTTGGTATTTTTTTTTTAATTAGAGTTATTGTTTTTCTGTTTTTTTTAATCTTTCCTCGTTACAAAAAAAAATCAAATCAATGTAATTAACTGATTATCTTGTTGTTTTTTTTAAAATAATTAGAAAGTAATGTCAAATTTATGATGTTAATTTAAGATCTTGACTTGTTTTTTCAATGTCTATGATGTTAATTTAAGTTCTTGACTTGTTTTTGAATGTCTATAATCAAGAAAGTAAATAACTGAACTATTTTATTTATAAAAAAAAATGTCTAATTGGCTGTTGTAAAAACTACCTTGTTGGTGAAAGATTGTGATTGGCTTTTAGACAAGATTGTTCTAGAAAAAAAATAATAGGGATGTGAATAATTCAGAAACCCAAGTATCTGGTAAGAAGATATAATCTTAACTATTAAAAAGAGAGCAGTCAAGTTTTAATACAGCTAACAAAAAAAAACAAGAAACCAAACTATTGCATACAATACCAGAAGTTTTTACAATAAAAACCATGTGCTAAATTCAGCTAAAAGCTAGACATCACCAGACTCCATGTAGCCTGCCTTCATCAAAATAACATGTATGAAAACAATTACCTCTAAAATAATCTGCACCCTTATCTTCAAACAAGATCATGAGTGCATGCCTGTGTTAGTTTCACCTGAGAAATTTATTTTTAAAATGGATAACAGTTTGTTGTTATTAACTTGGAAATGAAATATTGCATATCAGAAAAGAACAAATTAATCATGTTTATGTATAAAAACCTTCAAGTAAAAAAACTCAGCTGAAGAAGTGGAAATTATTACTGAAAAAATCCACAGAAATAAAAATCAAACCATGGTTACAGTATTTTTTGAGTGCACACAGTATTTTTTCCATTTTTTTACATAAAAGTAGTACTTTTTAGTTACATAATTTTAAGTATTTTTAATAAGTTAATATATTTAAATTGTGAAATATTTTTTTACATCCAATCAATTTTCTCTTCAAAATTATGAAATAGTTTTTTAGAAAATTTAATTTTTTTGAAAATGTAACTTTTTTAAACATTTTATTCCCTTTTTGTTCATTTTCCCGCCTAAAAATTAAACAAAAGGTTAATTAAGCTTAATAAACGATTGATATCATTGATTTTGAAAATGTTGTTTTTGAAACCCTTAGTTATTTTTTTAAAAAATAACTTTATTAATTATAAGTTAATTTATGAATAGCAATCAGCTAATTGATTATAATTTTTATGAAAATATATTTTAAAATGTTATATTATCATGTCATATTTTGTTTATTGTTACACCATTAGTTATTAAATCATTTTTGCTATTAAATAATTAGTTTTAAAAATATTTTTTAGTCTTAATTTCTTTATTCTATCAAATTTCTGCTTCATAAATTGCAGTGTGTTTGACTTTATTTCTGACACTTGAATGTTATGATTTTTTAATTGTTCTCAATAAATCTATTTACTTATTGTTAGGTAAATGTAGGAATTATTTGAATTGATTTATAAGTTTATTTATTTATTTCTAGCCCACAGTAATACTTTATAAAGTTCTTGCATCTTGAGATACATTTGTGCATAAGTTATATGGAGTAGGGGTTTATGTTTAGTACAATGGACATTGATGTGATGATAATCCTGGTTGACACAAAAGGAAAATTCTGTAAATTACATGCATTGTATTTTATTTTATTTACTACTTTTTTAGAAGTTTAGTTCATAGTTGGTCTGTATGATAATAGAAGTAGATTGCCAGATTATTGATGATGGTGAGGATGTTTTTAGTATCTCAGAATTATTTGAGACTTACTGCATATTTTGAAATAATAACACCTAAGTAAGTGCATCCAGATAATGAATTTTTTTTATTTTTGACATATGTTTGGGATTGGCTAAATAATTATCTTGGTGTATAGTGAAACATTTTCAAATCCAATCATAAGATTGACTGTTGATTTACTTTTTTTGTTGATCATTGTTGATGATAAATATTTTTTTATTTGTGTAATGCTGCTGAACATACAATTAGTTCTGTGCTGTTATCTCATGCTCATTATTTTGATATTTAATTTTATACTTTGTTTGTTTGAGAATGATGATGGTTTTCCATCTCATATTTTAGCCCCAATATATAGCTATACAGTTGTAAACCATTGTATTCTCAGATTCTCTCTGATTAACTCTCCCCTATTTTCTGTACTCTAACAATTTGTGACCTAACTATTGGCTAGATGATTATCTGGTTCTGCTAATCAGTAACCAAATAACTTGAATCTCAGAAATACATCTAAAAACAAAAGTGTGTATTTTGATGCATTTAATTTAAAATATATTACTGTGAAATGTGACAAAGTGTAGAGGATGATTGTTATAATTATTATAAATTATAAAATAAAAGTACTAATGTTATTTAGGAAGTTCTATTTATAGTTGAACAAGAAGAGCAAGTATGATTTTGGAGTTTGGATTGAGTTTTTGACTATTTAAAATTTGTTTAGATATACTTTTAATTTTGGTGATGGATGAAGGGTTTTGTCATTGTCTTGAGGATACAATGTTTTTATGCAACTACATAAAGTTTTATTTCTCAGGGATTGCTCCTACCCTCTTTCAGATTTATTATTATTTATCATGATCCAGTTATCAGTCTTGCCATGATTCTTAGCCTTTAAGTCTTCTAGTAAAAATGAAAGACATAGTTTTGTATTTTCCAGACCCTAAGACTTAAAGCAACAAGACTTTTCAAAGATTTTTGCATTATTTTGGGTTGTAGTAGCTTCTAGTGACTAAATTGAGATAGACTTTTCAAGTGTTTATGATGCATTGCATACTTATAATCCACTGTCTAGTCTCTGTTTCTATATTAAGATGACAGATAATTATTCATTCTTTTGCTGTCAGATTCTCATCAGATCTCTAAGAAAGGTTTTTATAAATAGTTCTTGACATGAATTTGTTTTTTAACATGCATGTGTACTTATAAGAAAAATACAAGGGAAATGGAAATAAGACTCACACATATAAACAGGATAGAATTGGTGAATAAAGCAAGTGGAATAAATAAAACAAAGCCATGTATTGGCAAAGTAAGGTTTAAGGAAAATCATATTGGTTAATAATACTATAATAGTCATTAAGTAAGGTGAAATATGGTTGCATTGAAGTGAGATGATGTTAAGCTTATTTTATAAGATATCTTTAAAAGTTCAGATTTGTATTTGCTGTGTAAAAAATAATTTAATACAGTTTTTTTCTTGAAGAATACAAGTCTATAATAGAAACATCTATACTGCCAAAAGGAAATGTAAAAAAATATGAAAGAACATGATCAGAAAAAAAGATTATCAGTCAATGGAAGAAATGCAAAGAATAGAGGATGCTTTCATGTTATCCTAATTATTAGAAATTTTTAATGAAGTTAACAAAAAGAGAGACAAACAATTCAAAAAGCAATGAGCAAAGAGAACAAGATAATAAAAATAGAGACCAACAAAAAGAAGAAAATAATGGAAAGTGAGATCAAAAGTAAGAAGATAATAAACAAAGCAAAGAGGATAATATAAAGAATCAATAAAGAGAATCAGAATGTTTAAAAACAACAGAAGATAAGTTGAACGAAATATAGATAGGTATGCTACAGTAAATCAGCCCAAGAAGTAAAAAGATGGCTAATGAATTAACAGATTAAATAAAAGAAATAAGAGATGTTCTGAATAAAATAAAACAAAACAAAAAAGAAGAAGATGTAAAAATAAAACAGATACAATAAATAATAGATAATAAAATGAACCATGTACAGGAGGCAAGTATGTACTTAAATTAAATTTCTACAGATCAGAGATGATGATAGAATCAGAAAAAAAAATAAAAGAAGTTCAAGAATAACCATAGATAAGATTGTCAAATGGAAATAATTAACCATGTCTACATTAAACTGAGAAGAACTTGAAAATAAAAAAATAAAAGGGGCAGCGATCAATAGTTAATACATAAACCAAATACCTAAATTTGTAAGCCAATTTCTCAAAATTTTGGCTTTTTTAGAAAATACTAAGACACTCATTGAATTTGTTAACAATCTGGAAATATATTTCAGAATTAATGCTATGAATGCAGAGGCAAAGTTATATATAGCTTGCAGTTATCTTCAATGTGTATCTCAGACATGATAGGACTCATTATTCAACCACCTTTTTAATTTTATTGAGTTTAAGCAAGCACTCATAAGTGCTATTGAAGTGAAGATTGCCAGGAAGAGACAAAACAAAGTATCCCAAGAGAAGTATCTTCCTGGTGATCTCTACAACCTACTTTTATTAAGAAAGTAGTAATAATTGAGAGCTCTCACTGCAGATTCTTTCTCAGTTACAAATAATAAAAATATTACATCACAGCTTCCCAAGTCATATTAAAAGAAGTTTTAATTGACAGAAAACAGGCATACAATTGTGAAAGGAGGCTTAACTGTTAAAGGTATTTTATGGCAGCAAACCTGAAATATGTTGATAAAGAAGGATGATTTAAACTTTCAACTAAATCAGCATACAGAGGAAATAACAATCCACATAATAATATCATCCACTACAGAATGCAAAACATCTAGCCACCACCATGGTACAAAGACAAAAGAAATAAAGTGCCACTGTGAAAGAGAAAGTGGAGATCAGCTAGTAGCCACAGTAGTTCTATTAATATATGAATAATTAAAAGATCAAAAAATTAATATTTCACAAAAAAAATACTTATCAAGAATAGAGTCCTTCACCCTCTGTTGGAATACAAATAATCAGACAAAGCAGAAGAACGTCATCTCTTAATATAAAGAGTAATTATAAGTGATCTGATCATGAACATCAGTCCCCCCCAAAGGAGGGTGCAGTTATGCATATGACCTAAAAAACAAGAAAAAAAAACAAAGAGATAAAACAGAAAATGAGATGAGAAAAAGATATTTTGCAGATATTGGAAGTAAATATAATGTATGATAGCTTTGATTTTAATGATGATGGTGAATAGATGATGTTCTAATTGATGTAGGGATGTGGTGTGTTCATGATACTTTCAAAGTTTTATCTTGGCACTGCACTTAACTAAGGTTTTTTTTAATAAACCCATCAAAGTTTCAGGGCTTTATATTAATAGAATATTGATTTGTTCTACCAGGCGAAAAATTATGTCTGAATATGTAACCTATAAAACTTATAAAGAAATGAGCAAGATATTCCACCTGATCAAAGATTTATCTAGTCACTTTTCACAATGTAATCTCTGGGTAGTATTTTGCATTGTCATTAAACTGAGATAGTAATTGGGGTGCTCATGATGCATTGTGAAGTTGTGTTCTATGCAGAGGTTTTCTGTCCATCACAGTGCTAGAAACATGAATGCATATATCATGTCAATAGTCAAACCATCTCCAAAAATATAAATATATCAATAAAATTAGAGCATTAATTTAGACCAAATAGCCCAATATGGCTTAATAAATGATATCCCAGCTAGTAAGTCTGTGAAAATGGTTATGCACAGCTGAGCATTAGTAACATAATTTTTTTGTTGTATTGAAATAAAATTTACTGAATCAAACTAAAATATAAAGAAAGGGATTCAACTCAATTGTATTTCCTTTATAAGATCAGGATAATCTAACCCATTGGCAACATAGCTGCATTAATAATTAGATAAGTTTGTAGCATGTTCCTCTGATTTATCTTAGGGTTATTTACTAATGGGGAAAAGGATATTTATATATAAATTCTCTTTTACCATTTTTTTTAATAGAATCTAACTCCCTCCAACATTTTAATCTTAAAATCTATATGCCCAACATCTTTTCTATTTATATTTATATTAGAATTCTTATCTCTCAAATGCTGTTTTAATCTTGTCTCTAATTTGTTCTTTGTTGTACGAATATATGACACATCTTTTTTTTTTTTTTACAATCCAAACACTCTATTTTATAAATATCATTCATATTTTCAACATTACTATTTTTTATCATGTTACCTAAATTACATTTCCTTTTATATACTGGTGTCAACAATAAACCACATTTCTTCCCATATTTCTTATTCATACCCCTCATTATCTTTTTAATCTTTAAAAAAAGTAATTTTTGACACTTTATACCCACTATACATAAATTTCATTTTTTTTCTTTCTTTTTCCTCAATTTCCTCTCAATTTTGTATATATTCATTTACCAAAGCAATTTATTAATAATCTTAATTCCGATAATCTTTTTTTTTTTACTGCCTCATTTTTTTATTCACTGTATTTTCTCCCTAAATAGTTCCTCCTCTGAACATAAACTAATTCCTCTAACTATTCTATTATTAACAATATTAATCTTATGTATGTATTTAATATCTGATTCCCAATTACTCAATAATATATAAAAAATATCTTTTTCTAAAAATACTAGTCTCAATCTCTACTTTATAATTTTTTATAACTTTTTTTAATTTTAACATCCATATAACTAATTGAATTATTTATTTCTTTTTTCATTGTAAAATGTATATTTTCCTCAATTGAATTAATATATTTGAAAAAAAAAAACATTCTGATTTCCTTTTATTCCCATTAAAGACCAAAAAATAATCATCAATATATCTCACATAAAATATAGATTTGTATCTAGTATCACTAAAATATCTTTTTACAAAAAAAATCCATGTTAGTAAACCACTTAAAACACTTTCCCATCCTCAGACCTCTACATTATTTATAATATTTTTCATTGTATACAAATATAACATCCTTACAGCATACACTCAACATGTCATATAATAAATGACTTTCTATTTTAATATTCTTATTACCATCCTTCATATACATTTCCATAATTACTTCAAAAACTTTATTGGGATCTATATTTGTATACATATTACACCATCTAATTTTACAAACCATATATTTTTTTACATTATTGTTGTTTTCTAAAAAAAACCTTTTAATTCTTTTATAAATTTATATGAATTATTAACATTATTTCCTTTTTCTTTCCTTCCAGATTTTTTTAAAACCTTAGTAAATCACCATTTTGATAATTTTTCATAATAAGTATCAATATTATTAATTATTGGTCTCAGAGGTATCCCAATTTTATGCATTTTTGGTACCCCATGTATCTCAGCATCTTTAAAATCCATCCTCTTCAATTTCACTAAATCATTCACACCTATGCTTTCTTTTGAATACATTTTTGTTATAAATGTATTTATTTCTTTATTTTCCCCATCCCCCCATTGTTCTTAATCCTTTCAAAACAATCCACTTTTAATAATATTTCCATCTTTTCCTTATACTTTTCTATTTTCATTATCACTATATAATCTCTTTAAAGTGCATGTGCATTGGCTTAATCGCTAATATTACTATTACATAAATAAACATAGCGCTATATAAAATAATATCTCATTATATATGTTTAATTTCAGCTAAAGAATGATGGTTCGTAAATTGTAAAGATTTCACAAAGTGTCATTCGTTCAAACTTAACAAATGTAATTTAAAGTGATTGTGTAACATCTCACACTCATATTTCCACACACTTAAGATTTGCCCATACATAAACATTTGGGTCAGAAAGAATGGATGGATTCATTCCATTCTTTCTAAAATACTATATCTCGTCTCTGGAAAATTGAGTATTCATTTATATAATCTCTTTAAAGCGCATGTGCATTGGCTTAATTGCTAATATTACTATTACATAAATAAACATAGCGCTACATAAAATAATATCTCACTATATTAGATATTTTATCTCCTTTTAAGAATACCACATCATTATATTTACTTTTTATACTCATAACCATTTTCCATTAATTATCATAACCAGATTTATCACTCTTATTTATTCTTATATCATACTCTAATTCTTCCATCCTATATTGAAATTCCTTCATCATCCTTTCATACCTATATTTTTTTCTTTCATTACCATTATTCACCCTACTTAAGTCCTTTAATCTATCTATCATTAATTTACATTTTGCCTCTATTTCAAAAATCTTTTTTTGCATCTCAATTTTTCTCACAGGTATATATTTTCCTCCTTTTTCTAATATTCTATTTTCATCCTCTTTAAAATCTTTATCTGTTAAATTAATAATAAAATTATATTTATCATTATTACATTACTTTCTATTCTCATATTTATTCCTATTATCATATCCTTTCCCAAATTTACCCATAGCTTTGTTTTTATTCTCAAAAATATCCCTCATATTTTTGTCTCTTATTAATTTCTCTATTTTTTATTATGTCTCAAAATCTCTCTATTCTTAAAAATATACCCATTTTATATATACAAATATTCTTTAATAATTATTTTTCTTTAAATTAATCAATCTTCTTAATTTTTCATATACATCTTTAACACTCCTCAAAAACCTCTCTTTGTCTCTATATAATATACAAATACCTCTTTTTACTAATTTCATTTGCAATCCAGAAACATATTTCACATCAAACATATTTTTAATTACTTTAATGTTTAAAAAATTTGGTATTACCCTATTATGCAAACAAATTTTCATAAAATTAATATCTAATTGTTTTTACCACTTTTAATTTTAACTTCACCCATTCATTAATTACCTTTACACATATACTACCCATATTTATATCCCTAAAGTTGTTTTTAACAACATAAAAAACCTTCTCATATTTATGTTTATACATATATTTTTTAACTTACACCTTTAAACCCTATATGCATTTCAATTATCTAATAATCTATATAATAATTTCACCTTCTAATAACATTTTCATCATTTCTTCAAACCCCCCCCCCACTCCAAAAAAACATAAAACCATTAAAATACAAATAAAAATAAAACAAACCAAAAAATTAAATAAAAAATAAAAAAAAAGTAAAAAGTTCAATAAAATTATAATATATTTTCTCTTCTTTCTTCCTCTGTTTATACCCAATTTTTCTCCAAAAAGTTATTTGACTGATATATATTTGTATTTACTCATTGGTTCAGACACTGCTTAACGTATGAATCTTTAATGTAAATTTGAAGTTATTCTTATTAGTGATTTTTGCTATCTTACCAGTGCTTAGTGTTGTAATATACTTATTATCTGCATACTTTATTAGATATTACATATTGTGCTTTGTGGAATGGAGATGCTCTCCCCATTGTACACTGTATTTTTTCATGAAAGGATTTGTAATGTATTTTTATAATATACTTATTATGTAGCCAATGTAGCCAGGTTATCTTTTCTAATAGTTCTGGCTTGTGTTTTAGAATTTAGAGTCCCATGTGATTGCCATTATTCCATCTGATTGGCTGTCACTTAAGCATCTTTTAAAGCGTATCTGTTTGAAGGTGTTTAACTTTCACGTTATTATAATTAAGATTATATTTATGATATAGCTGATGTAGCTAAGTCCCAGAAAAGGATTATTTTGGTGTGTTTTTATCCATTTTCTTAAGTGGTGAGACTGCATCTATGCCTGCATCTATGCCTGAAAGAGAGGCCTTGGAAGCCACCATTTCTATATTGGAGAATTTTGCTTGGAAGAACTTAGTTAATATTTTATCCCTCATGTGAATGAAATATATATTTTTCCACCATTGCAAGGTGTAGATTATTGTGTTTTATTAAATGTTATGGCAATGATAGTTTAGTTTTGAGGTGTTCAGTTACATTTTATTTTATAACTTTCTTTAAATAACTGTTTGTTAGATATAATTTGATCCATGATTTATATTAAATTCTTTTTTTTAATATGCTGTTATTCACTTGTAACTGGACAAGTTAACCTTGAAAATTGGGGAATATTTTTTCTGCAATATCTATAAATCTATTTAAATGATATGCCATAATATTCTCAACTATGTAAAATTCATGTTAAAATAAATTCTTGTAACATTCTTGCCAAGAAATAAAACTTTTTAATATTTTTTCTGTAACTGTAATTGATGACTATTTTAAACTTTCTATAATATATGGTCATGCCTATTTTCTATTCAGATTATTTTATTCAAATTCATATGTTATAATTTGCCATAATTTCAACAAAAAAAAGAGAATAATTAATGTAATACATTTTTGAAAAAAAAAACAATTAGCAGCTCTCCTGATATAAATAGCTGCTTTGAAATTATTCTAAGAGATAACAACAGATAATTATATGCTCATTGTTATCTATATTTAATTTCTTAATATGTATTAATCTGTATTTAAGGTGTATGAATTATTATCATATCTGTTAGTTAGACAATGCACAGGCACATTTGGAAATAGACTTTTTTTTTTTAAATATTGATGGACACCATTTTTATTTAATTCTTCATGTGGGAGGTTATATCTGTTAGTTAGACACTAATTTTTGTTTTTGAATTTTACTTATTTTTGATTAAATTCTTGATGCATAGCATTTTCTTATTTTGTTTTTTTTTTAATTTGTATTTTGGGCTGTTTTGGAATCTGATCACAGATGCATATTTGCAAATGTTGAAAGCTAAATATTGATAAAATTCTATTTTTGTAATTCCCACTATTAATGAAGCCCATCCACCATTAAACCTTTTCTCTTTTTGTTGTAATTGTAATTTCAAACCATTTTCTTGTTTTTTTAATTTGTATTTCAGAAGATTTTGTTCAATTTATTTTGTCTCAGGCATTTTACTTTGTCTATTTTCAGAAATATTTTTTTATTCTGGGGGTGCTTGCATTTGACATATTTTCACTAATATCAGTTTTTGTAATTCAAATTTCATAGCGTTTTTTTGTTTGTTTTTTTTAATTTGTATTTTAGAAAGATTTATTCGAATTGCTTTAGAAATTTTGTATTTTACTTATTTATGTATTTTTACCAATTTTGTGTGTGTGTACTTTTTAAAATTTACATATTATTTCACTTGATTTTTTTACTAGATTTTTGACTTAATTTTGATGTCTTACCTTTGGAATTTTAATTTCCCATCAATTTCAGCAATTTTTGGATAGAAATTTATCACTTGTAGTCTGCAGTATCACCTAGTCACCACAATGTATCACACTCAAAAGCACCAAATATTTTATATGTTTTTAAAATTATTATTTGGTTTAAAAATATTATTTATATAATAAATTATTTAATATAACTTCTCTAACATGTGTTAAAAACATGTAATTATTGATATTAATATTACTTTGGAATTTTCTGAAAGTGTCACATGATTCAAGGTGGGTTGTGTTGGCTTTCAAGGGTTAGGAAATGAAAACTTTGATTTTTAGTCTTATTAATAAAATCAGACACATTATAAATGTTGCAAATTAGGTCTAAAGATAATGTTTTAAAAATAATACTTAAAATTATTATTGTTGTTTAACTATATTTTATCTTAAAAATTAATATATTAGAGTCATTAAAATATTTAAATTGTTTTAATAAAGATATTTGAAATTTTAATATAAGTATTTAATATTTATAAGTGTTAAATAATTTAATATAATATTTTAAAAATGATGTATCATAGTTTTAAAACTAATTTTTAAAATGAAATTAATTAAGTTTATGTAAAATAGCAACAGTTTTAAAAGCAGAATTAACCAACTAAATCACTAGATTAGATGAGTATTAAAGGAGAGGATCAATCAAGACTAGACAGTGCAGTAGTTTAGTGTGAAATTTAATTTTTTTTTTTCTAACTGTAATACTAGTAATTTTTATAATTATAATTATTTTCTATTAAAAGTTTAAAAAGTATAATTATTTTAAAATAATGATGGAATAAACACTAGTAGTTCTCTATCAAAAAACTTTGCTTGAAGCTTAATTTAAAATTACAATGATTTTTATGGAATATGATAATGAAAATTTAGGTGTTGGAACAATGTGCATCAAATACCAATGCGAATTTAACCATAAGACAGGAGGAGGAGACTTTGTGTTCCATAAGGATTTTAAATTTTATATAACTAATATAGTCAGACTGAATGAATATTTATTTTTAATAACTTTGTCTTGTTATAATAAATCTAATTTTTCAAGAAAATTTAAGTAAATTAATAGGAAAAGAATATTTATGAAAAATCATTTTCATAATGTTATTATGTTCAAGAAAAAGAAAATTAATATTTTGCATTTAAGTTAAAAGCTGAATTACATATATTTTTATGATGTACAAAAATAACTGTTTTGTTACATGAATATGAATGAAACATCTTATATTCAATTTATCTACAAAACTTAATTTAAATGAAGTTATGTCTGAAAACAATGTGTTTGAAAGAAAATTTGAAAGAAATTGATTGTTGAATTTGTATGCTTTTGAAAAAGATTTATTTACAATAAAACCAATAAACAAACTATTTGCTTTGAAATGATATTTTGTTTAAAGTAAAGTAACTATAATTAATTTGTTTTAAAGATTTATATCATATCACTTAATTAATGCTTGGATGGTAAAGCTGTCATTTTACCTTAAAAAGTAACTAATTGAAATATATGTATTTTTAATAATAAAAGTTTTGAATATTTTTTTTAAAAGGAACTATCTACATTTAGTTAATAAAATATGGATGTCGGCTAAAATGAAATAAATGGATAAATATTATATTATATAATATTTTACTAATGTTTTGCCAGTGGAAATATAAATATTATATGTGAGCTATGATTATCATGTTATGTGTGACACATTGGTATTAATAGGAAATATGTAAGTAGAAAATATTTTACATAAAAATAAATCTTTAATTATTGTTTTATTGAAATGTAAGGTTCCTGGTTAGATATTCAGAAAAAGGACCAATATTAATATTTATCTTCCCAGGATGACCAATACTTTTCTTATATTCTGTAGGAATTAATTTTATTAGTTATATGTTTCATTGAATGGTTTCAGAAGAGGAGAATAACTTTTCTTCAGAACTATCTACCCATAACTAGGAAACAGGGTAATAATTTTAAAGAGTATTGAACTTGAAAGAAATATTTTTCCATAACTTCAAATTTTTCTCATTATTAGTTTAATGCTAGTATTTTAAAATAGTGTTTTAAACCAAACAGCTTATTATAATGTTTTTGGTACTGTTCTATTAGACTGTGGATGCCACTTGATGGTACTGTTGCTATGTAAAAACACAACATTACAGGGCCCACCCCATTATTTATGAAAGAATAATAATCATACTGGTTAATATAATTTATTTATTTTTTAATAAATTTACTAGAACAATTTTATCTAAACATACATTATTGCAAATATTCATTATAGTAGAGTTCACCATGTATGCCAGTGCTGGCCGGAAAAACCATCACCCCTCCACCTGCAAACTTTACAAAATCTATTAGCATTGCTTGAGAGATAACTAACTACATTGTGGTGGGAAAAATGCTGATAATGCTTTAATGACTGAACTGTCTTTTACTCTTTGGGTTTATTTTTGAAAAGAAAAACTATTTATTTATTGATTGATTTATTACAATAGCTATCTTTGAAAGAATATGTGTATGATTATTAATGGCCCACTTATTAAGAATGATTAATATTTTCCAACTTGATTGTTTTTTTTTTTTAAATTAATAAGTTTATTCTTTGGACAATTTCTTTTGGACTCTGGATAGAACTACAAAAAATTTACAGTCATACATTTTATTCAAAGGCTTAACATAATTTATAGATTTCCTTAATCAATTCCTATAATTTTGTCAAGAACGATTTTACACTACAAAAAATTTAAAAAGCTTTAACAAGTGGCCAAAAATTTCATCTTAGTCCTGCAAAGTAGTGCAAATGGTTTGCCTTTTTACATCTGCAAGCATTAAGACTTTATCAATTGATGTACCTTATTACAAAGATTTTATTAGAGTATAAATAATTAATTCCTTATGTATGTCGGCTTCTCTGCATGGCAGTTGCCCTGATTTCAAACTCTCCATTTTCAAGTCAGCCATTTATTTGTCATGGACATGTCCACATGAAAACATGACTTTTCATGTAAGATGGTTAAAATCTTGCTTGCACATACCCTTTCCAAATTTTTTGAAAGTTCCATGTTGAGTAGGGAAGCATGGTGATGGATTGACAATTGTTAGGAGGTAATAGTAAGTCACATGAGTTGTAAGCTAATTCCTTTGACATGCATATTTGAAGAGTTGTTGCAGACTGAAGTCCAGACATCCTCACACAATACTGTAGTGAACTTTGAAATGTGAGCATTGGGATAAAGTGCATAATACAAAGCAGGCTGCAACCAAAAACAGCATTGTGCATTTATTATATAAATAATGTCATTAGTGGTGGTAGCCATGTTTAAATGGTCTCTTTCTTTGCTTTTGCATAGATATATAAGCTTAGATTGGCAGAATCTGCATAAACAGCATAATTATGTGCTTTTGCATATAAATAGTGTCATGAAGTGGCTGACATGATCTAATAAAACAGTGCCTTTTTTATAATTTTATCTTGAGATAGATTTTTTTTTTTTTTCATTAAATAAAAAAATGAGGTTTTGAGAAATTAATTTTCTGACGGGTACTTAATAATTATTTATTTGGATGGATAATCAAGAAGAAACATATTGCTATTCATGGTTACAATAATTGTTGGGGTTATGGATAATCTTATGTATTATTTATATTGCATTGATTGATAATATTTTCAAATATATTTTGAAATTAGTACTTGATTATTATTATGCATCATATTGCTTGAATATTTAAAATCTGAATGAACCATTTATATAATTATTATTGGATGTATTATTAAAAAAATGAATCCAACTGAATGCCTTAAATTATCTAAGGGTATTTTAAAATATTTGTTTATCACATAGGTTTGAATATTCATACATTTTATAACATGGTTGAGTTGTTAATGTATTATCATTATTAATGGTATTTGTTAAGATATAGTGAAATATAGAAATATTGATCCCCAAATTATATAATGTAACTTTAAATGAACAGGTGTATAATATCAATGTATGTCTTATCAAGATCATTTGTGCTTGAAAACCTTTTAAAGCCATCTTGAAATACATTTTAGATCTTTGTTGCTTTTTAGAAAAGTGGTTTGGAAATTTTGTAATGTGGCTTATATATTTTATGATGTTAATAGTAATTCAGTATGTGAAAGATATAGGATGGTATTCAGGAAAAAATTGTTATATGAAATCATAGGTGTTTAGGGATATGTTTGAAAGAATGTCATGAGTGAACTATATTGTTACAAATTGAATTTATTAAATATACAGGTAACAAAGGACTGTATAGAATTTTCCACGGACAGTTGCTATCCATTATAGTCAATAAGCGCTTAAATAAGGCAATGACATAAATTTCGGTGTCTGTTAAATATGGACCTATTATTTTAGCACTGTATCCCTGATGATGTTTTCTTACTCATTGGATTTATTATTGTCATTATTCCATATCCCATACTATAATCATTGTCAATCACCACTGGAATCACATTGTAAAAAAGAGTTTTTTACAAAATGGTAAAGTAATGGCTAATATGTTAGAATTTGATAGTTTATGTGAAGACAGAATGAGATATAAAAATAACATCTATCACAAATCACATTGAAATGTTTGATGCTTGTTATAATATAAAAATAAAAGTGAAAAGATTAATATTCCAACAAATATTATGTGTTAGTGATCATTATATTCAAACAAATCCATATTTAAATTGGAATGAAGAAGAGAATAATGAAGCAAGGATTCAAATGTTAAGATAAATATAAAATATAAAAAATAAAGAAAATATAAAATAGCAAGCAATATAATTTATTAATAGTTTTTTTTAATGCTATAAAGAATATAAACTATTTAAAACAGAGAAAGCCCACAAAGTTATATTTTAAGTATTTTTTTCATAAATAATTAATTTGCAAAGAAAGGTATTAATGTACTTTTCCTTATCCAAAAGTTCTGGTATTAGAATATCAGAGTATATTAAAATAGTAAGATTATGCTTTGCTGAACTATAAAGGGGCAATTTTAATAATTTATTTTACTTTGTATTGAGTTTAGATAGCTGTATTATAAATCTAAACTTATACTTAAGAATTACATAATAATCAATATATTTTTAAGGATATTACAAATGGAGCATTAAGTTTAGAAATTGGAATATTTATTGTTATTATTTTCCCAACACAAAACAATAGAATGTTATTTGTTTTATTAAATAAAAATGGTATATCATCATTATTACTGTAAGATTTTGTTTTATTTTCATATAGTCGGAATGAAGGCTATCTTATTTTTTTATTAACTCGTAATATTTGTTGTATAAATATTTTAATTTTAAATAATGTTATTTTTTTATATTTTCATATGTAACTATTTTTTTCTAATTTTTATAATCTTATTGTATAATAGCTATAATGATCAACTATAATAAAATTGTTAATGTTTTTTAAATTACTTCATTGTTGAGAGTTTTAATTTGTCTGAGTGTCCTTCATTGATTTTTTATTTTATATACATGATCCATAGAAATTAATGATTTAAGCCATTACTTGTTTGCACATGATTTGTAAAAATTACTAAGAATATCATTACTATTACACATGTTTGAGTAATAAAGTGTATTATTATTATTATTATTATTATTATTATTATTATTATTATTATTATTATTATTATTATTATTATTATTATTATTATTATTATTATTATTATTATTATTATTATTATTATTATTATTATTATTATTATTATTATTATTATTATTATTATTATTATTATTATTATTATTATTATTATTATTATTATTATTATTATTATTATTATTATTATTATTATTATTATTATTATTATTATTATTATTATTATTATTATTATTATTATTATTATTATTATTATTATTATTATTATTATTATTATTATTATTATTATTGTAGAAGTTATAATCATTGGTGGTTATTTAAAAATGATCCAATACCTATTTGTAATATTAATATTGCCACTGTATTAAAATACATTATATTTTAAGAATACCACGAATAAATAAATAATGTACAATGTTTTTTTTTTTAAATATTATTTTATTTATGTTTTATTGCTAAAGATTAATTGTAAATAGATTTAATGTTATGAATCATTAAGGTATCCTATTTTGCCTTTTGTTGTTATTTTTGTAAGGGTATTAAACCACTAAACATTGCATGATCACAATTTCATATGACTGTTCAAGCTGGTAAAGTAGGCCAAACTGTCCATAGAGTAGTTTTACTCAGTGCAAGACAGAGTAATCAATGGATGCAAAAAGATTTGTTCATAAAATCTGTATCTAGTGCCTACTCATCCAATATCCCCAGACCTCTATTACTATATAAGCTAATGAGCTTGGATTGAAAATATTATATTTTCAATTTTAGATTCATGGCTTTGTAGTTAAGTAGAGCTAAAAGGTGGCTGCTGGAAGTTTGCTTTAGATCCAATGATTTAGCTGCAGTCCTCTCAGATTCAAGAGTCTATGCTGATGAAAGCCACAAGCTAAAAATTAATCTGGGAATACTGTATTAGTAAGCATTAGATATAGATTTTATTCACAAACCTTCTTGCATACGTTAATTACTCTGCATTGCAATTAGTGGCACTACTATATGGAGAATTTTGACTATTTTTTGTAAGCGTAATTAGGTATCATGTAAAAATTTTCATCATGTTTAACTACAGGGTCTTAGTTAACTTGTTTTTATTATTAGTCTTAGAAATCAACCTGAGATTATTTTTAAATGAATTGTAAAATTTGTATTAAAAGATGATGGATAAGAATTATCAGTTGATGTTTAATTTTCAATTAATATTTTTATTAAAGGAGTAATAATTAATATATTATAATTTTTATAATAAATTTATAAATTTATGTTAGGTTTATTATATGTGTGTTTAAAAACATGAAAGTGTTATGTGGTATTTTGTATGTAAATTTGGTGGAGTAATATCCTTATACCACTGGGAATGTATCTTAAGGAGTATATCCTCAATATTTAAGGAATTGTAGCATTCTGAATGGCTCATGTAAAGAGTTTTATAATCGTATTTGTTATTTTTATGGAACCATATTTTATTTATAATAATGAGTTAGTTATAATTTCAATTTATTAACAAAGCAAATAAGTTGAATATTTTAGTTGGAACTCTGAATAATTATTGGAAATATAATTATTATTATATTTTAATTTAATTAGACTCTTATAGTTAATTGTATTTATTTATTATAAAATATTCATTGTATTAGATTCTGTATGTATTTTGAGCTACTCAGAATATTAATTATCTTAATAGTCATTGGTTATGTAATTTGACAGTAGTATAGTATAATTATATTGTATAGTTAAGCTGGATTCTTTAATTTAGAATAATTGTTTCTAAACAGTGTGGATACAATACATATTGAGCCATTATCCACACGATACTACCTCAATGGCATAAGAACACTATCCCCCTTTTTACTATACCAAATAACTAACTCATAGTATTCTTAAGACTTTATGAGCTCTATTCACTACGATTAAAATAATAATCATATCTTAATCTTCTTTATAATGTACCGGTATAAATACACCACGCTTACTCATACACAGTACCCGGGTTCAAACCCAGTCCACGTTTAAGAATAAATTCCAAAACGCCAACGAAATTCAAACCCAAACCCCGGCATGCCCAACCGATGATGACTTTATAACAGCACGGGGTTATCCCTTTACTAGCTCAACTCAGAACACAGACTAAATTACTTACAGTTTTATATATAGATCTATTATACTCTGGATATCGGTCCGGTCGTTAATGTAATGTATATATTTAAGTTGTCAATACAGACAGTATGTGACTAAATAGACTTCGAGAGTAATGAGGTGGAAGACACAAAATTAGAATAAATAAATTGTTTAATAACAAATAGAAAGCATAAAAATATAGGATTCAAAAGTACGGTAAGATTTCCATAAATATTCTATTATAATTAGTTACTAGTCTTTAGTAATCATTTTACCTGGTAAACAAACTCATACCAATATTTGTGTAGTGAAATGATTGACGGGTGGCTAAGGGAATCAGAGCATTTGAGCATTGAAAATATTTATCTACGATTTTTATTAAGTTATTTTATTCGAATAGATTCGAACCGTTGCGTGTACGAATAGTTGGAGGGTGGTTTTGTATAACTATGATATCTAAGATTGATGTACTAGTGGTTGCCTAGATTGAAGAGCCCTACAGTAATCACTTGCGGTGCATCAAAGGAATACCGGGCGGCTTGTACTTTGACAAGGCTTAATGCCCCCAAGTAGCTCCGGGACACTACAACCAGCCGGGATCATTTCGAAACCCGGTGACCCAAGAGATAACCTGGGAAAGAATTGCTTTCTTCCCCATATGGTAGTATGGCGAGACGCTAACTTCGGCGAAGGGAAGGCATTGCCACAGTCATCGAGGACGAGTGCTTGAAGTGGATTTGAAAAGGAATTATACCAAACCTGAGTAATCAATTCGTCTATTTCTACGCAACAGGCTGATATAACTATTCCAATAAAACATGGCGGTCTCAAACTGACCGCGAAAGCAATAATTAATGAAGTTTACTCTGAAACCCCTAACTCCCCCCAGATCGTTCAGGCGGTAGCGATTATAACAAATTATACACTGAGAACTATTTCTCATTTCATGTAGGAAACTAAGATAATAAATTTAAAACCCTTTACATATTTAAGATTGAAGTATCGGTTACAATAGTATGACAAAACAAAAAAACAAAAAAATATAATAAAGTGATTTAATATCTGCCAACTCAATATATGAAATAATCTTTAATTTAACAACGAACTTCCTTTTAAAATAACTATAATCAATATTATAAACCTTAAACAGAGTTGGGAAATATTTCTATTGGCATCGTTTGTTTATAGCATAAGTAATAAAAGAAAAAAAATTAGAAATGTCTTCATTTGAATTACTATTAGTAGATACAATATTTATAAACTATTTTCTAAAGACTAGAGCAGAGGAAAAGAAGAAAAGAAAATTTACTGACAGGTTTGAAACAGTAGCGTAATAAACAAAACAACAAAAAAACTTACATGTGATTCATTTGATTGACAGATTAACTTATAACATTAAGCTCGGGAGAAAGTTAAAAGTTCATGTAACACAGTTACCCTTCCTTCTTCATCCGGCTTGGCTTCTCACGATGGTATTTCTGACGAACGTAGGCGCGCATTTGAAATCTACTTGGAAGGCATAGTCAATTTGGAGATTGGAAGCTGGAAATTGTGAAGCACATAAAACATGATCAGTCAGCGGCACAAAGATTCAAATTGGCGGGACAGAGATCAGCTCCTGGCACTTAGCCCATCGACATTACGGTTTACTGGTGGACTTCTTAACAAAAGTTGGAGAGATTTCTCTAGCAACTGCTTTGCTGTTTTTTTGATACGATCTACTCCCAGCCACGTCAAAAGTTAGAATGTTAGTTTTCTCTACGATGGCCGCGGTTGACCTTTCTGTCTGGTTTTTGTTTTAGGCTCCGCCTACCTTTCTCTAGCCTTCAGCAATCCAGCTTGACCATACAATATCAATTATCCATTTCCATTGTTCCGTTTTCAGCTATCTTTAACTTTAATACGCAATTTTAAATTGACAAAGTAATTACAAATATAAATTCCTTATCTAATTTCGAATACAACTCAATTACTCTATACATTTGTACAATACAGATTTTAATTAAAACCAGTGATCAAAGGAATGTGACTTTTGATCAGTATTTTTAAACGACTTTGTATAATTCAAAAAGGCTAAAATTTAAGCAAATACACCCGCAATGAATCTTTTAAATTAAGCTGATATAAATTCACAAACCACGCACACACAAATATTATTTCATGATTTGTGACATTTATGCACGGAATCTTTACATATTTATTTACAAAACATAAAATATATATAGCTCAAATTTTGTGACTTGAAATGGAAAAATCCCATTGCGGGCGAATAGTAGTTCGAATTACCGTACTTAAACACATGAAACTAAGATCGGTTCTTCGATCTGTCTGTTTCAATAACAAGAATCTAGCTTAATTAAATAAAATGAAGTAAAATAAATAAAATCTCAGTTTCATAAATTGTATTCTGATTTAAAATTACGGTAGTAAAATATGAAAAGGGAATTTTATGTCATAATCTACTATACAGCAACTAATAATAATAAAAATAATAATAACAATAATAATATAATATAATCTTATTTCTTCCTAAATGAAATAAATAAATACGTACGTGGCAATATTTTAATAATCTGACAACAGAATATGTGTGGCAACTTTAGCATATAATTAATGTAATATTGTGGCAACCGACTTATGACCAATAAATAATATAAAATTATGATCTTTTAATTTTAACATACCAATAAATTCTCAAAATTCTTATAACACTTTTATGTTTACCTTTTGTGCAAAATTTATATGTCTGTTTCAATTATAAATGTATCATGATTTCATGCATCCATGTGGAGAAATAACAACTCGGACACAAAACTTTAAAACAAATTTAAAACAAAGTTTGTTAACAACATAAATAAATTAACAATATTTTTACACTATATACATTGGATGTCCCTTACTTTCATATCTCAACTTAGTTTATTAGTTTATAAACTGAAATCAAAATATTATTTACTTTTCCTAGTTAAATCTTTTTTTTTTTTAACACTTAAGAAAATACAGTATTATTACTTGATTTATTATTATGGTTAGCTTATTACAAAATGCATTTCATAGATGATTATCAAAAACACTTTTCATCCCTAATATTATTAAAATTACATTTTTACAAAATTTACATTCGTAATAATATTCTACAAAATAACAAAATTTAGTTTAATATTGGTTGTATGGAATCTTACAAAGTCAAAACACTATTCTACATTCAGTATTAGGTTTTTATTATTCATTATCCGATGTTTATTAATCCTAATATTCTCATTGAAGCCTTACTTTGGATGATATTATTATAACTATTAATATACCATGCACAAGTATATGTTTATTATACCTTATTGAATTTTCTCTTGATAAATATGCAATACTCATTCCCTCCATCATTAATATTAAAAAAAAAAATCATTCAAATTTTATTATCACTTTTAAAATACTTGGTTTAGATTTCTTTTCAAAATCTTATATTCATTTCTGAATTAATTTTACAATGTATTATATGATTCTTTCTCTCTTTATGATAGTTTGGACCTTCAATTTGAAAGTTACACAATTCTATACATTCCAGCAAATAAACTATTCTTACATAAATGATAACATATCTTCAGTTCTATTTTATTCATTATTTCTTTGAAAATATCTTTCTGACCGATGCAGATTCACGAAATAAGGATAGCGAAGATAGATGCATAGGATCAAAATACAACTAGAATATTACTCGTCATATACCTTGACAATCATGGCACAGTGAATTAAAAGACACTATAGAGGAGTGACCTTTACCTGTCTACCAACCTCTATCATAGGAACGATGCTAAAGCTATTTCTTCAGCTTTATTCTAACATCAAACGTTTAAAGATATGCAAAACACTGTCCAAACCATATGTGTTCAGTCATAGGACTTTGTTAACTATACTAAATCACACAAAACTAAATATGATCCAAATCCCTTATATTTTCCTATTTCTTATAAAAAACACATCATCTTGGTTTCCTCTCCACTAGTACTTCCAAGTCACTATCCGATCTTATTTCTCAAGATGTTTTCCTATACTGTACATCGACAAATACATATCTGCATTACTAACAATAATAAAATTCATTGATATCTTAAAACTATTCCACTGTTCTATAAGAAAATCTTTTTACTACTTTCCTCCATATATTTAATCATATACAAACTATTTAAATATCTGAATACTTTATCACATGAAAGTTCAAAAGAATCACACAATTGTTCTGTTAAATTATATTATTAATATACTTTAAATAAATTGTTACATGCATATTCCGAATTACTCCTATCTCATTATATGTTAAAATGTTGCATAAAATGTGTACATATAATTAAGACTTTCACACTTTATTCTTAGGTCAATAGATGATCTAAAAAAAATACATTATGCATTATAAATAACTATTAAAATTACCAAACGACCTTTATCTCCTCGATCGCGTTCCGTAGGCTTCACCATCCATTTGATCCTTGTAGATATAAGATTCAC